>JAEIIJ010019132.1:0-80112 GCA_018904815.1 Drosophila ogumai | reverse complement strand
AATTAAAATTTAAGAATGTTTGAGATTAAATTAAGAAAAATTGGGATTGAAATTTTTAAGATTAGCGGGATTGAATCAAGAATTTTCGAGATTGAAAAAATTAAGTATGTTCGTTCTTATATTAAGAAAATCCGACCTTAGCTCGAAATCATGCCCACTTGGGATTGATTTTGGTCACTTTATCCCGGATTTTTTTTTCTGTGTACCATTTAGGAATAATTGATTTTTATTTAATTTAGTTAAAACCATTTTTTGAAAATTTAATATAAACAATTGTTTTGTCTTTTCAATTACAAAAGAGCTGGTTTACTGACAACTACTAGAAGAAACCCTTTACATGACTTTAAACAAGTAATTTCACAAACCTAAAAATTAGTTTAACGCGTAACATGTTTCTTGTAAAATAAGTTTAAATTTGTGTGACATAGTAGTCAGCTTTTGAAACTGAATGATAGACGTTCTTTCAATGGGTCTGGCAGCACTTTGTGGGTTGCCAGACTCCCTTTGATTGTTAATCCATACATTTTTTACAATTAATCGATGCTAATGCCATCCCTAGTTACAGCTGTTTTGGAAAATGATAAGAAAAACTGGAATTTTAGCATCATCGCTGATTACGATCGGCCGTGATCAACACCGACACCTTACATAATGGCCAAGCGACAGACCTGGGATCAGATGCGCCAGATCTTCGTCCAGGCGGTGAATGCCGTGCATCCGGAGAAGATATTTTCGGATTACCAGCGATTCGACCTGCGTCCGCATCCGGGTGAGAATGCCAGCCAGATTTGCATTAAACTAAATGGCGAAGGGCAGGACATCAGTGGAAAGACTTGCCACATCGTGGGATTCGGCAAGGCTGTCCTGGGAATGGCCAACAAGGTGCACCAGGACCTGGGCCAGTACTCGGCCGGCGGTGTCCTGAGTGTGCCGGTAAACACGCTCAAGCAGTTCCATCAACCCGTTGCATGCGGCTTGAGTATCCACGAGGGAGCACCCAACAATCTGCCGGACGAGACTGCCCTGAAAGCAGCCCAGGCTATCAAGGAGCTGGCTGAGAGGATGACCTCCGAGGACGTGCTCTTCGTTTTCATTTCAGGCGGTGGCTCCGCCTTGTTGCCCTTACCCAGGGCTCCCCTAACTCTGGATGACAAGCGCTCCATTGCGGACAAACTGATGAAGCGTGGTGCCAGTATCCAGGAGCTCAATGCCGTGAGAATCGCCTGTTCAGACATCAAGGGCGGTCGCTTGGCCACGTTTGCAAGCCGTGCGAGTCTCCTCGTGACCTTCGTACTCAGCGACATCATTGGAGATCCCCTAGAGCTGATAGCCTGCGGACCCACAATTCAACCTGTAAACGGCGCATCTGCTGCTGAAATCCTCAAGAAGCACCAGGTGTGGGAGGAGCTCTCGCCGGAGATTCAGAAGGTGTTCGAGTCTTCGGAGCAGCAGGTGAACCCTTCTCTGTCCCCACACAAGGTGTTTGTGGTGGGCAGCAATGTGATAGCCACCACGAAGGCTGCGGAGGAGGCGGAGAAACTCGGCTACATTCCCTGCGTGATTAGCTGCTCCGTTCAAGGGGATGTGTCCCAGGTGGCTGGCGACTATCAGCGCCTGTTGCAGGGCATCCAGGAGGCAAAGCACCAGGGAATACATGAACAGCGTCTCAGGGAAAAGTACGCCTTCGGAGAGAGCAGTTTTCCGGGCTTCAGACGAGCTCTAGAAGAGCACTTGGCCAGCAAGAGGCCACTGTTTCTCATATGCGGTGGAGAGCCAGTCATCAAGGTGAGTAGAAATCTGTTATAAAGATAGATCAGTACAAGTAACCATGTGTTAATCTCTTACCAGGTCACAGGCCAGGGATTGGGCGGACGGAGTCAACACTTGGCCCTGCTTATGTCGCAGGCCCTGCATCGCGACGAGGCAATGCGGGATTGCACCTTTCTCAGTGCCGGAACCGATGGCATCGATGGACCCACAGATGCAGCCGGAGCCATCGGACACAGCAGTGTGATTGAGGTTTACCTGGCCGACCACACGCTCGACGAGCTGGCCGAGACGCTGCGGAACTGCGACAGCTACAACTTCTACAAGAATCTCGCCGGCGGCGATTACCACGTGCTCACCGGGCACACGGGTACCAATGTGATGGATCTGCATTTTCTAGTCGTGCCTTAGACCGCCGCCCAACCACATATGTGGGGCAGCGCGTCGTTAATGGAGCTGCTCTTGAACCGCCACGACGGGCAATAGTCGTTTAAATTTGTTTTTACGATTTTCCTCTTTAATTTTGCTCTATGAAATTTTTACGACTTTTTTCATTAACATTTTTAATATCCATTCAAATTCAAATATTTTGTGATCTTTATGCTCTGCGACGCTCTCAAGTGACAGCATAAAATGGCAATTAGCTTTCTCGCCTCGCGGTGCCATCATTTCCTAGTTACGAAATCGGCAGCCCAGGCGGCAACTGTTGCATTTCTTGGGCTGGAATACTGTCGCGATCGTAATTATGTGGCAGAAAGATATGCGATAAATCAATTTGTGTATGCGATCACCGCAGAAAGCATAAATATATCTGAGTAATTTCCATTTCTTTTGTACTGCGTCTCATAAAAATGCGCTGCTAATAAATCATCTTAATTGTTTAAAACGCCAAAGGCAAACAGTAGCAGCCAGGCAGGCAGGCAGGCTAGCTAGCGGCGGCAGACAACTACAACAATAGCCAGCGATAATTGCAATTAAAAATGTAAATTTATTTGTTTCGCTTTATTTTTAGCAGCTGGAAAACTAAAACGCGACGCGCGCCCAGTTGCAATTTAGCAATTTTTACTAACTAACTAACACTTTGACTGCATATTTTTCTAATTGTGATTGTTTGATTTCCCCGCTCGCTTCTATCAACGCTTCTTATTGTTTACTCCCAGTAAGCGCTGCCTAGTATAATTATTTTGCCGCGCATTTGCCACAATTATTAAATAATCACATTCGCCAGTCACTCTCTTGTGCTATTTTTGCTCGATTAGGTTTGTTATTAACTACACTCGGCTACCCCCACACATCGCACTCGTAGCACATTTAGTACACTAACTGCCTGCAGAGAGATGACTAAGTTCTGATTCCTTTGAAACTATACTATGACTGATCTGAGATATCTAAGTAGCTGCTGCGCACAAAAGTCATTTGTCTCTATGATGAATTGTCCGCAGATATCAATGTCATGCGCTGGAGAAGTGAACGATAAATAGAGTCAAGCATCCATTAATGGGAGGAATTTGATTTGTAACCTTACGTTTTGAAGTACCACATTTGAAGCTGGAATGCCCAAGCCCAAGTTAAAGCTCTTTGAAATTTAAAGAAATATTTTTATAAAAGAACACATATTAATTAACCGAAATCTGTTGGATATTTGCCTTTCCTAACCCTTTTTATATATTAAATTGTATAAACCCATGAAAAAACAGGTCTAAATAAAAAATACATTTATAAAACTGCATAAAATGCTAAGCTACGTAGTTTTCTTCCTTATAGAATTTCCACTTCAAAAAATTAAAACAGTTTAAAATATATGTCTCCCCTAGAAAATAATTTTAAATCAACTTAATAGGTCTGTAATTGAATTGAAATAAGGTCGCCACAGAGAATTGATAATCTCTTAAGAGATTACAAGGAAGTGCTGGTTCAGATTACATGTCTCGTAAGTATTTCAATTGACGGCTGCCTTCAATTAAACACTGCCCACTGACGGATCGGATCAGTAGGGCTTCACTCCAAGATCTGTCGCAGGCGATTAGAAACATTTCCGTTTCCGTTCTGCGGCACAGCAGATGTCATCACCATCATTACTATCATCACAATCGGCGGTGGCTATATTTAACATTTTTAATAGCCAGTGGCCAGTGACCAACAGTAGCAACTCCCCTCCCACATGGCCAGCTGTGGAATGTCGCGTCAATTTGTCTGCCCGTGCATACGGCATGGCAACAATCTCGGCGAGTATCTCATCCTCCCGTACCCATCGCCATCGGAATCGGCTGGGCATCGCAGCAGATACGGCCATGGAGTGCAAGTGTCGCGTTGATTTATTAATTAAGCATTGGAGCGCGGCAGCTGAGCAGCGCGTGGCAGCCGGAGCTGGCGATGATGCTAATGAAGTACTCGCTGGAAATTTTAATTAACGATCCCCGATCCGATCTATAGCATAGATTCCTCTTCTTGGCAGATGTGTGTTGACTTATGACATCACACCCGAGCACCGAACGCCGAGCACCGAACACTGTGCACCGAACACCACCAGCTGCCACCGATCTACGCCAGACAAGCCGACGACGCTTAACACACGCGAAACGCATCGAACATTGCGCATACGCCGCGTGGCCCCAAAGCCAACAATTAAACACTGTGTTCAACGCCTCCGGCGACATACATAAATTTCGTTCGCTCGCTGCTTGGCTTGGCATGGGCTTCGTTCGTTTGTCTGCTCTTAATTTGTCTAGACAATGGCAAAGTTCACTCTGAACAAATATAATATAGGCAAAGTTCAATTAACGCTCTTGTCACATGCCTTAGTTGGGGGCAAAAAAAAAAGATAAAAGTTTCGAAAAAGTAAATACAAGCTTATTTGCATATTCCTGGGAAATTGACTTGACTAATGCCAGTGACTCAGTTCCTCAAGTCTTCAGTTGGAATCTCTTAATTTGAAGCAGATGTGTGTGCGGTGAACTTTTCTGGCAATGAACTGGCCACAGTTGCACTCCTCTTCGGGGGAAATATCTTTGAATTAAATTAAGAAATTCCACAGAGGCCAAGTGCTTAAGGACATTGCCTTATGATCTTTAATGCATCCTTAGTCATTCGTGTTTTTCCGAGTGCATCAATCAATTTCATAAAGTTTCCATTGCTGCTTCAACCTTTTTCGATCTTGCATCATCTCGGTATTGATGTTCATTGAAACAATTATGCCTAACCGATGTTGGCATTAATAATTTCGGCCTGCAACTTGCCATTTATCAAAAGCACTGATCTCTCCATATGTCGAATGGGCAGCTTAATGTCAATCGGCTCTTGGCTGGGATCTTGGATCTTGCCTCTTGCCTCTTGGCTATTAATGCATTACAAATAGGTGCGGCAGACCACAACAGCAGTCACTGCAGCAGCAATACATTTAAAGAAAAGGGCAGGAAGTCATGAAATATAAAAGTACAAACAATTTCAAAAGTAAGTACGAATTATTTTAAAAGATTCTTCAAAAATTAGTAACCTGGAAGATTTGGTTTAAGCCGACTTCACAGATTTAATGTAATTTTTCATGACCCACAAATTTATTTAATTATTGATTTAAATTGACTTTCGCCTCGTTTTAAAAACTAATTAAAGCCAGAAATTTTCTAAGCTGAAGAATAATTGTCTTGCGACCTTCGATTAATATTAATTTATTCAATTTTCAAGCAAATGTATTCCCAAAAGTGGTTACATTTTCATGTCAGTCGGCATTTCTTTGGGTGTAAGGGACTTGGCCACAGACGCCGCGGTGCCGTTGACCAACGTGACTGAGATTGTGGGCTGCATCTTGCTCTGGCTACCTGAAACTACCTGAAAAAAAACTCAGCAGCAGACGACCTCAAGTGTAAGGCAGCGCAATCGAGTTACTGCTACGCTTCGCCACAACATGCAACATCCACAGTCCAGAAGCAGTTCAAGTTTGCGCCAAGGAATTCCTTGCCGCTGAAATAATTAAGCATTGCAACATTGTTTATTGTTGCTGCTGCTGCTGCTGCTGGTTGTGGTGATGTTGCTGCTGGGGTGTTGCAGGCTCGTTTAACAAGGCAGCCAAGTTCTCAACAAGTGCCTCCTCCTGTTCTACAAGTTTTTGCCTCGCTTTTTGCAGCAGCCGGTGCCAGTGCCCAGTGCCAGTGCCACTCTAAGGAATTTCCATTTTATTTACATTTAGAATGTGCCGAACGGACTCGTCGCATGTAAAGCGGGCCAAATCGAAAGCTATTAGACCTATTAGCATATCGGCCTGGAACACGGAAAATTTAGTGGCAACATTGTTGCTGTCGCGATAAACGCAAAAAAACCAACTAAAAATCAACCCGGTCGCATTTATTACCGCATCGAAAGGCCATAATGTCAGAAAAAAAGAATAGGAAGTGAGATTGAGACGATCGTTAAATATATATATCAAGAGAAAATAAATGTAAAAAATGCCAATCAATTTACGTTCAATTTACAGCGTTTACCTGATTGTTGTGGCCAGCCCACAGTTAACTTAATTACCACTTCCCAAGCGTTTTATTTACGGAAATGCAGGCTGTCAAGCGACAATTTCCACACAAAAAAAAATCAGTATCACACGGTGGATATCAAATTGATGTAGGCTCTCTGGTTAGAAAATTAAATAACAACTTACGGATAGCAACATAAGTCTTTCTATAGCTTGATATTAGTGATATTATCATCTTTTTTTTAAAACCCTAAATGTTACATTATTATATATAAAACATATAGTAGTTTAATGTTACCCCAATTTTAATCAATCGATTTTGCTTTATTTCAAATTCAAACTAAATCACAACCAACTGATCTTATTTTAGGAACTCTCTGTTTTTCTCTATGTGCATCATCGATGACTGTGTGAAAGTGTTGTCAATGCTGCCGCTTGGCCATAGCCTACAATCGCGATCTGGTGATCAAGTTGGAAAGGAAAACAGCAAGAAATAATCACAACGACTAGGCAACAACTGAAATTTTCCATAACCTCAAAAAATGTGCGGCGGCTATTTTTAAAATGCGCAATCTCTGCGAGATGCGTGCGGCTATCTGTCGGTCTGCCCCTCTGTCTGTCGATGCCGCCAGCTGTGTGCCATAAGCGCCCCTTGGCCACCTCCCCCTCCACCACTCCAGCCCCCCCTTAACCACCCTCCTGGCACTGTGTTGTCTGCGTTTATTGATTTATTAGAAAATTCCAATGAACAAGTTTTAATACACGACACAGGCGAACGATGAAGTCGATGTTGTCAGCATGCTTGTTGTGCTTTTTCTACTCCTTTTTCTCTGCTCTGTTGTTGTTTTTGGTCCCCATGCTAACACAATATATGTATGCGGGCACGAGAAAGGCTAAGAAGAGGGATACGGAGTGGGAGAGAGAGGCAGCAACTGGAAAAAGTAACAAGTGCAATATTTTAATTACGGTGCAACAACAACAACAACGACGAGGGCACAAGATCAGCATGAATTAAGAGTGTGCTGTTTGGATTTGGGCAGCCAGCGTTGCCAGATTGAAGCGGGAATTCGCTGGGGAATATGCGGCGTATACGTAATGCCATTGAAATCCTTTTTAGAGTACAATTAAGAGCGTAGAACAACAATTTGGGGAGGTTTTTTTTATTTTATTATAGTTATTTTGTTTCCTTATAAATGCACTTAAATACCTCATTTGTAATACCCAAAGTGTATTATTATAAATATATAAATTAATAACAGAATGAAATAAATATTTTGAAATAAACTGATGATGAAAAAACTAACACATTGAATGGATATTTTGATTCTTATATATTGTTTAATAGAGTTATGGGAAATATTGTTAATATGTTAACCCCTTTTAGGTTCCCTTAAAACTCTTACTTTAATCCAAAACATTATCAAGACTCCAAAGAGTTTTAACTACCCAAGCTGTCCGGCAACTCCAAGCGAGCTCTGCTCAAAAGATTGTCTAGTCATAAGCCCCTAAGCATTTTGCAATCAATTTAGATTTGCATTAACCACGCTGCAGTCCTAAGGCCGAGACTTGGAGCCAAAAATAAACCGAACCAGTTGGGGCAGCACCGAAAAGTCAAATGTGTAACAGTCTTTGCCGTTTGTCGGAGAGACCCGAAGAAAGTCGCAAGCTCAGGCTGGAGAGTGAAGACCGAAGATCGGAGATCGGAGACTGAGAGAGTTGAAATATTGTAATTGTCTTCAGCTGCCCGAGTGACTCTGACTTGTTTGTTTGTTATTGTTGCCTTAGCGTTGCTTGTTGTTTTTGTTTTTTTTTTTTGGCTTGATTAATAATTAATCGCACTCACACAGCCGAGCGTTTCACGAATACATGCAAATCTGCCGCTTGTTTTAATTACTCAACTTAAATGGCGCTTTGAGCGACTTAAGCAACCTGATGCTGGGCTGCCGCGCTGGTGTGCGAGCGTGTGTGCGAGTGTGTGTGGCGATCGACTCTCACTAACACTGGCTCGAAACTAACTAACTAGCTCGCCACGGTTGTTACACTGGAAATAAATGTATATGGTGACAGTGCTTTTTTGGAATAAACAAAAAAAAAAAAAAAATAAATAATAATTTCCTAGCATTCGTAATTGCAGGACTTGAGGTCATAGCCTGCAATTACGAATGCTAAGAAATATAGGTCGATGATACAAAACAAAATAATAATTTCCTCTAAGAAATACTCTTTAAGTTTTTATTTAATTTTGTGTTAAAGAAACATGGTTTAATTTTATTTCTTAATGTTTTTCTAGCAAAATTTCTCAATGGAGTATCCACATATCCACATAATAATACCAATTAAATTTTCGTTTATATTTTGAATGAAAGTAATATGGTATAAAGTTTCTTAAATCAAATAAATATTGTTGCAAAATAAAGGCTAAACCAGAAAACTATTTATGGATCTTAGTGAGCATTTACATCTCTACTCTCTTGGTTTCTTTATCTTTAGAAACCTTTGTAAGTCCCCAAGCTTTGTGTATGTAAAACCTCCTATGAAATGGAAAGTACTAAATCATCATGAATAATACATCACAGAAATATATATTTCTTTGAGTGTATATCTGCTGTGGTTGTTGCTGAGCCCCACAGATGCGGCTGCTGCTGCTGCTGTTGCTGGTGTTGTTGCTGGTCGGCTCTGCCGGATCGCTTTTGCCTGCCTGTTTGCCTTGCCTCGGCCGCTTTGGACGCTCATTCAGTTTTTTGCGCTCAACGCTCGTTGTACGGAACCGAAAAAGCGATCGTCGCTCCAGAGTGTCGCCAAATCGGAATCAGAATTTCGCTTATTACAGGCGATTGTGTATATTCTCTAATCACTTTTTTTCTGCTGTAATCGTTCGCGGTTTCTGCGGCTGCGAGACGACGACGACAATAACGAAACGAAATAAAGTCGCGTAAAATAAGAGTTACGGCGGCAGCAGCAGCGGCAACAGCAGCAGCTACATCGACATCATATCGCCTGAAGAACAGAAACAGAAACAGAAAAACAGCTCGCGAAGTTCTCTCGTTTCCGCGATTGCTCGTCAGCGATTCGATACCGATTCCGATGCGAATGAAATAAAATTCCATCGCATATCCATATCCATGGGTGTGCGTGGTGTTCGCTGTGCTCGCAGTGTGTGTGTGCGTGCGTGTGTGCCTGTGTGTGAGTGGTGTTGTATCTGAAAGTGGTGCAGATAGATCCAAAGTCTCGGCTTGGCGACCACCATGTGAAGTGCCAGTGATTTCCAAAGGCCAAATCGATACCCAAATCGGCGTAAAGAAATCTTGTGGATATATATATATATATATATAGAGAGAGTATCCCGAATATCGAATAATGTATGCAGCGTTCGCGAACTGTCAGAATTGGTTGTTGTTGCAGTTGCAACCAAAGGATTTGTGGATTTTGGAGCGTAACTGAGCGACGTGCAGCAGGTGCACCAGGTGAGCCTATTAAACCGATGTATAAATAGAAATTCAATTCGAAATAACGCTCACACGCCGTGGTGGCTGCGTGTCCAATTCGAGATCAATCGTCAATTAAGCGACAATCTGGCAGCACGGGCAAAGCGAAATAAAGCACAGCTGACCACGCCGAGAAAACTGGAACTTGTCGTGAACTGGGGAGAGATATTATATATTATGAATCATATACAAATGGGGCCTAAGGCGAACTGATACATAAAAGAAGGCTGCACGTAATGTGTGTGGAGTTCAAAAAGGCAGTGCAATAAGAATGAAGAAGTCTGTGGGTTATAGGAAATATGAATTATGTGTTAGAAATATTGAGTATGAATTAGTTTAAGCAAGGGGTATAATCAGAATCTGTAAAGATTTATGGGATATCTAACAATGAAATTTGTAACCAACTTATTTAGAGTCTAATACTTAAACAATTGGTTTTTCGTAGACTTCTCGAAACACTTATTCTTGATCATGGAACAAGGACTTCTGTTTTATAATTCTTTGTGGTATAATTTAATATGTAAATTTTCCTACAAATACAAATATGTAAAGCAAATATTATTTTAGTATTTAAACCGGAAGCTCTTTAGCCATAGCAAATTATTTTTTAAACAGTTTTTATGTATTTCACCTTGTCACTGGGCATAAGCAAAATTCTATCCCTTGTCCTATACTTTATCACTGGCGACAAGTGCCTATAGAGTGTCAAACTGAATATTCATGGGGCCAATAGCAATGGATGAACTAAATCTACGGCATTCCACACAAATCACAATTAGCGGCTGACACAGACATTGGCCGTGGTAAAAACCCTTTGACCATTGCCATAGAGTTGTTAATTTATGACGCCATTTGGCTAATTGAATAATTATATGTGACTGTGACTGGCTGGGCGTGGTTATACTTTGTCATGGATTTGACATCGATCACGATTGCATAAGCCGGCAAGATCGAGATCGAGATCGAGATGGGGACGGGGATGGAAACCGAGATCCCACACACGACTGAATATCGAAATCGGTATCAGAATCGAAATCGGAATCAGTATTCGTTGATTTGCCTTGCTAATCAATTGCCATTTTATTGGCTCTAAATCAGTGTTAAAGTTCACCCCACTAAGCTCAATTAGTTTATTAATTGCGCTGTTTATTTGCATATGTGAAGCGCAGAGTCGCAGAGTCGCAGATCGCACGTGAAACCTGTTGGCTAGGTGTGAAATTGATAGCATCGAAATGGGCAAGAGTGCAAAAATAAAATCGGATAACAAAACTAAGCAACCGCAGCAGCACTAGCAATATCGACAGCAATATCAACAACTACAGCGCAGCAACAGCTGACGAAGAGACCATGAAGGTCTACCACTTTCGGAAATTCGACAAAAAATGAAATAAAAATCGTGAGCACGCAATGAAGCAGCCAGCTTGGAGCTGGCTACCATCTACATCTCCACAGCATCTCCATCTCCATCTCCATCTCCATCTTGCCCTGGCAAATCACGTTGCTGATAACAACAACTAAGCAATGAGGCAATAATTTGCTGACCAGCCAAGTTAAGTGGCTACTGGTCATCAGCAACAGCAGCAGCAGAAACAAGTAACTGGCTTAGGCCAACATTTTTATCAAAAGTGGTGGCATTAGCCACCCTTCACACCCCTGCCTCTTCTTCACGCATGCAAACGAAACTGGTCAGGAGCGCCTGCGAGTAGCAGCGTCTCCCAATAGTTTCACTTATTTTACACGCATTTCTTAACGATAAATAAATTCCACAAGCAGATGCGGCCAGCATCAGCATCGGCTCGCTAGTGCGGCAGCACGGCAACAACTTGGCCCGGTCAGCAACAACTTTTGCTATCACGTTTCCATGCAAACAACACAGCCACAAAAATATTTTCATCGGCATTCGCTTGTACTTGAATTGCTCCAAGAGGCTGCTGCTGCTGGCGTGCTGCTGCGCTGCAGCGACAGGTGGCAACTGCAACAGCAACCAACTAATGCCGCAGACTCGATTCAGGTGTTTGGCTTGGACTTTGGCCCCTGTCTGCCTTTTGGCCAAGTCCGATGCTCGGTTCTCCACTCGCTAGCGCTAGATTTCCGCCTGATGTGGCGCCCCAAGGCAGTCGAGAATGATATCCGATAGTGTTCGATGGGTTTATGGGCTAAACAGAGTTACGCCTTGGCTTAAACCACGGGCGTTGCATAAGAAGTCGCTGGGTGTAATTTACGGAATTATATTAATTGGTAAAATCATTGGTTATTGCATGGATATATTATGAGCATTTTTTTTTGTATTAAAAAACCAAAATGAAACGATTGAACTTTAACGTAGAGGCTTGTAAATGCCGAACTTGCTCTTCGATTTATAAGACTTTAAATAAGCAGACATCCACGATATCCAAAGTCACCTGCTTAACTACTATGCTAAACGAAGATGAATGAACTCGAATTCAAGGTGGCCCCACAAAGCGATTTGGCAAAGTCTTCTTCTGTCTGTCAAATCGAGAACTGATCAATTTTGCTTTTTATATTTTATTCTCTCTCGAAAATATATTGTATAAGGTCATCTTCTTTGGAACCCGGCCATACAGGTTTCGCCCAGAAGATGCTAAACGCTGTAGTTTCTCCGGATCCGACGAATGTCTTTTCTCTTGATTTCTACGCGGGCAGGGCAGGGCTAACGGGGCGTATACCTAATATGCGATGCGAACTTGAGTTACTTTTCCAATTCACTTTTCCCGCGCGGCCTTTCTCCCCACCAAACACTACATATCATATCAATTTCGCAGATATATTCATTATACAAATATGATTTATCACGTCTGACACTTGGGCCAAACCACTTGTCAAATGGGAAATAACACAGCGACAACGACACCACGCTGTGATTTTAGATAAATTCATAACTCAAGCCCGACTTGTCTTGCCTTCAAAGTTCAAATCACTTGGCACTCACACTCGGCTCGCTCGCACTCACACAGGCTGGATCTCTCTGTATTTTATGTTAATTATTTATTTATTATTTATGCGTTATTTCAGCGCGCGTTTGCTTCGATAAGCCTCAAATGGAGAGACACCATTTACATTTACAGTTATGTCGGGGGCTGTTACTGTTTGTTTTCATTCTATATATAATTTTTATTTGCGCTCTTGGCATTTTGGATTAAATCAGCTGTTGCCGCTGGCGCATTTCGATCTAACGAACTTGAAAACGATAACAACCCGCCGGCCGACAAATGTTTATTATTATTTTCGGTTGCCCCTGCCGTCACTCGATTGTATTTCGTAGTATATTGAGAATAATCAGCGGGCTTAGAGTAGAATTTAATTTTAATAGCCCAGGCCTTAACGGAATTTCGTAGTTCCGCCGAACATATGTTTCGGATACCGATAACTGGGGCAGCAGGAAATTCCCAGAACTCTGATTGAATGGGACCGTTGTTTACTTAGTTCGTACGGGAATCCACATTTTTTCCAAATAAATAAAATAAATGGATAAGAACCAAATAAAAATTGTGCAAGCTTCTTATCCAGCAGGGCCATTTGTTAATTCATTATTTAAAAGATGGTTGTGGGATTGAATTTAATATTACCATTTATTCTTTAAAGGATTGGGCTAGTGTATAACGATTCAAATATGTTTGAACATTTTTTAGAGTTCTGTTTCCTAATTTCAACTCAATTAAGTTATGTTCTAAGCAATTATCACAATTTTTAAGCCCAAGGAAATTAAGCCTTTGTTTATTCACTGGCCTCAAGTCGCTTATTTGATTACAGAACTCGTTCTTGATATCAGTCCACTAGTTTTCGTTCACTGTTTGTTTTGTTTGTTTGACAACATCATGATCATCATGATCGGCGGTGAGAGAGATAGTTATTATGGACGCCGGCTTCACAGTTAGCTGGATACGTCAGTTGAAACCACTTTCGGTTGGATTCGAAAAGCTTAAACTAGATTCGAAATCCAGATCTTTGCAACCATTCAATAACAAGATTTACATGCCTTAGTTGTCAACCACAAAAATTCAAGGAAACCTCAGTAGGGAACAAAATTGCAGTGCAAACAAACCATAAAACTCTCAAGATAACGATTTGGAAGATCTTTATTTTGTAATTATACAGCACATGGTTTCTTCTCAAGAAAATTGACATTTTAATGTGCCCCCCAATGGAATTCCCCCACTTTGTTGCTACAATTAATAAAATTGTAATGGAAATAGGGAGATTTGCGGTGAAGTCAACATCCTCCGGTGCATTCACACTCTTTACGGACAGCCTTTGCCCGTCGACTCCGGCTCTAAAATGCTCCATAACTGATGCAAATCGCTTATCAAGACAAGAATGTAACAGCCATACGCATACTTTTGTAAATTGATTTTTTACAGGGTGATAAAAGAAATAAGTAACATCAATCTAACAAAAAAATGCAGCAATATTTGTAATATTGAATTACAAAATAAGTTTGTTTACTATATTTTTCAAATTTGTGACACGATTGATAAGAACCTTGAACCCGTATTATTAATTAAAAACTATAATTGTCCTGATAAATATTTAAGTATTATGAAATTAGTTGTAGAGGTATCTAAATCTAATATTTACAAATATATTTTTTCACAATCGAACCCTTTTTTGGTCACCCTGTTTGGCGTCGTCTGAGTGGGACACGGCTCCCGGCGTCCAGGCATCCATTCCTGCTCCGCTCTGCTTCTGCGGCTATCACTTTACTTGACTTCACTTTTGAGCCGGCGGTAGCCTCGCCGTCTCCGCTGGACCGCCCCCTCGCAACCTCTTTGCCTCTGATAAGAGCCCCCGCTCTGCCCGTCCCTGTTGCACCGCTTGGGTATCGCTGCAAAAGGTCTTCTTTGTTGTGCGTTGGAAAAGAAGAAAAAATCATAACAACAGCGGGAAGAGGAAGATCGGCGGGAGAAGAGGCCGATGAAAAACAGCACGAGGTTTGCTGAGGCGGCAACGGCGCTTGGTTGTAGCAATTTACAATAACAGCAGCCAAGACTACATTGAACAAAATCTTAAACAAAATTTGTAATAATAATAGTAAAATAGTAATTTACAATCTTCATTAGCTGGCAAATTATATCGAAAAACAGGGAAATAATTTATATTAAAATAAAATTTTAAGCAAATTACAGGAACTTAATTTTGTTGATATTTTAAAAAGTGTGTAATCAGGCTCATCCCATATACCTTTAGAGTTTTCAAGGACTTAGGATCCTATTTAAAAGGGATCAGAATTGATCTCTATATTCTCCCAGTGTACACACACTATGCATATCGTAAAAGCAACAAAAACAATAGCAACAGCGGCTAAAACAACAGGCCAAGCAACAACAATCAAAGTAACAACAAAAAGAAAAACAAAAACAAAAGCAACGAGCGTCATCGACGACAACAACGACGACGACGACTACTCCAGCAACTGGCAGTGAGACGTTGATTGCCACGGAATGCCGTCAAACAGGTTAAAAATGTAGGTAGAAATTCAATTAAAAATTGGTTATTTATTTATTTTAGCATGCACAGAGATCGACTCCACATACGTAAGTATCAGCCAGATATAGCCATAGCCATAGACGCCCTCCCAGCCTGCCCCCTTTTCATTTATACCGAGCTGCAATAGTAATTCGCTGAAGTAATTTAATTAAGCCTCATTCGTTATTTTGCGGCATGTCACCGTGCCAGGAGAACTCCAAACTCCCGACTGTCAATCAAGCGGCGTCAAGCGTGCTGCTCGATTTGAAAGTGAAAACCCCGAAAAGCCCAGCATGTGGCCAGGTGACTGCAGGGGACTCTCCAGCGGGCCAGTTAGGAGCAACTGCAGCTCAGGTGCAACCCGTTCCAAAGAAATTTGCAATAAAAACAAATGTGCCCGATAATTTGCATGCGAATCAATCACATAAGAAATCAGGTGGATCAAAAAGCCAACTTGCTGATACCCTGCAAAGACACAAGCTACAAGCACTTAAATATTTATAAAAATTAAAAATAATAAAAAAGGCGTTGATTTAATTTCAATAACATAAGATATAAGATATATAGATAAGAAATAAGATAAGAAATAAGATTTTTTAATAAAAATAAAACATTATCCTAAAACCCAAGACATATCTTAACATTCTAAATAGCATCTTTGGAATGATCAAATTTCATAAATATTATTTCACTCACGACAAGCCGATCTTGACCCTGGTTGCTAATGTATCCAGCATCCAGTTAAACCGATCTCATTTGCTTTTATTAATGCCAACCGCAGAAAGTTAATTTTAGCTGGGCTATTTATAAATTAGCAACCCACTAACGACCGATCGAGTCATGTGCGATCTGCCCATATATGATATACGTAAGTGCAGATATAGTTACGAGTCTGGAGCCCGTAACTGGTTGCAGATATTACGAGTGCGATCGCAACCCAGATCAGACGGGGAAACAGAATCAGAATCAGAAACAGAAAAAAAATGAATAAAATAAATGCGAGATGCGAGAATCATCTCAAATTTTGCCTGATGGATCGTCTCGACTTGTGACTGTGACAGGCATGATTAAGATACTAATGCGTTCGATTTGCGGATCGCTTCTGCCACAGCTGGAAGCTGCCTGCCCTGCTCCCAGACTGATCTGTGCAAAAAACTTAAAATTCACACTCAAATTCACTTGAATTGCTTTTAGTGTCTCGAGGGAACTTTGCTTCCAGGAAGTGGCCACCACCAGGTGATCCCTTTTCGCATTCGCATTCGCATTCTCCACCCCGTTTGATATATGATGGAAATGTTTCGCCTACGACCCAGCATGGAAAGTCTGCGGTTGCCGAAGTGGAAGCTTTTTTCACCGCTAAAAATATTTGCTTGGGGGATTTCCAGAGTTCCAATGGCCCATGAAAATTCGCCCAGATATGTGAAATAGAAGAAAATTTCAATGAACTTGCATGACACGCATTTTCGGCAACAAAAATCTTCCCACAGGCTGGTAAAAATTGTGAAATGATGGCGCCCCTCAGTTGAAATCCTGAGAATCATAGTTTCGCTGAAATATCGTTTTGTGTTTGTGTGCCAAGAGATTGAGGCGATTGTTTGGAAAACCTTTATTCAAATAAATACTTCTGTGTGCAGAGAAAATTCCTAATAGTAAGGGGGTTATTTAATAAATTAGGAAGAATAAAAACAGATTCCAAAGAATATTTCATAAAGCCGATTATTAAAATGTTCAAGAACACATTTTAAACATAACCTAGCTAAGATTTATCCCATTTTAATATTCACCCACTCATACTCATGTTTATCCCAGCTATTTTCCCTAAAAATAAATGTAGTTTTGATGTTTCTGAATGGTTGTATAAATATAGAAGCAGTGTTTGCCGCAAATAAATTACCAACAAGTTATAGATCCTCGGCCAGCCATGGCGGACTTCCATCAAATTCATCTCCAGCACTGGACAGGCATCTGTGGCTTTGATCCCTCCACACCCTTTCAATCTGTTTTATGGACCACCACCCATATATTGCTATCAACAAATATGCGCAATAGTTGGCCTGGTCCAAGGCTCCTCCTCGCGGGTAAATGAACTGCGGCAGCTGTGTTGCCATGACCACCAACTTAGGCCTACCGAGCGATTCGCCATGGAAATTTTCATGCAACTTTCGGCGTGTAAATAATTAAACCATAAAAGTCAATTGAAATTGAGAATGTTCCGATGGCAGAACAGGCCGGACCGCTTAGAGGGAGCTGGGCGAAAAAAAATCGCATTTACTTATGGCATTTATGGGGGGGCCTGGTGGGGGTGGTGGCGTTGGCCATAAAAAACTTATGGATAGCCAAATTCACGGATAAATTAAAATAATTGAAATACTTAGAAAAGTTAATTGCGTTAGGCGAGGCAAGCTTGTTGATGCTAATGACCAAACATAAATTTCAGTGGGCCAAGAGCAGGTCGGCGGAGCATCTGGCGGGGCGGTCAGGGCGGAGGAGGAGCTACTACATAGATACAGATACATCTTGTGGATGCTATTTCACCGGCCGGCAAGGCGCGCATATGTATGCAATATGTTTTTTCTCTCTCACTCGATTTTTAGCCTTTATTTTTTTCGCTGGCCTCGAAATCACTCGCCTCATTTCCATGAACGCATTTTCATTGCGCGGCCACAAATCATAAATGTTTCGCGCTCCCGGCCACAAAATATTTAGACAGATTTTGTTGCCAAAAGCCGTTTACAGGTGGTGGCTGCCGCGGTAGCCAGGGGCCGGGGAGCTCCGGGGGCTGTAAGCACTCTGGCGAGAATCAACTTTGCAGCATCATCATCCCAGCTGGGCGGCGTGGTCAAGGTTAAGCGGCTGCTCCAACTATGCACATCTGTATCTCTATCTGTATCTGTATCTGTATGTGTATTTGTAGCTATGTTTGTATCCGGGAATATATGTAGCTGGATCCCTACACCGAAAAAGGAAATTATAAATTTTCTTGACTGGTGCAATAACTATAAGCTAATCACTTGTCGCACTAGGATAAAAACAAAAATAAATGAGAAATGAGAAAAGCAATAACCTGATTATTTACAAGCAAAAATTAATTAGGGAATAATAAGTAGTCATTTTATATACATTTTCAATTATTATAATTTTATAAGTATTTATTAATTTAACAAATTTTAAGGCGTAATGTTCTATCCATTTGTTACTGTGTGCCGTATCTACTATGTCTGTATCTGTATCTGTTGGCTGGCGCTGCAGGACATCATCATCATCGCAGGCGTGCGCTTCTTTTAACGATTTCAACAAAAATATTTCGCTTTCTGCGCTGCTCATTAATTCGTTTCGATTAAAAATTACTTTTTTTTCTCCTTCGCTCTCTCCTGTGATTTTTTGTTAATTTTTTTTTCTGCTCATCTGCAGCTTGTTGTGCATAAAAATCACAGCAAGAGATCGCTCGGGGCGTCCCAGCAGCGCTGCCCCCGGCGAATGTATCTCACAGTCACCATCAGCATCTGAATTTGTATGGGATTTGGATTTGGATATGGATTTGGCATTTTGTCTAGCGGTGGAAAAACAAGTTGCCGTTGATGCGAGTGCCTCTGAAACTTTTATGGGCCGCACTTTTTTTTTGTTGTTGAGTTTTTGTTTGGCTTTTTCGGTTTTATTCTGGGGGCTTTTGTTTTGGTTTGTTTATGTTTAAAACGTACGCTATGTGCAATTGCTCTGGCAGCCCATTTGTTTATTATAAGGTCTCCGGCAGACTTCCCATGCGTGCCACTTGTTCTCACTTTGTGGCTTTGTTTAGTTTGGCTTTGGCTTTGGCAACTTAATATACAGAAATATACATATTCGTGTGCGAGTATATTCGCTTATGGCTGCACTCGCCTTATTTATTTGCCTTTGGCATATTTTTTATGCGCCCTGTTTCGCGGTCTCGCTCTCACGTAATCATTGCAAATATTTCGCACTGATTTGGGATCGGGATTCCGAAATTGTTTCTATTTTCCGACTCTTGTTGTGGCGGTTATTGCTGCCGCTGTTGCTGCTGTAGCGGCTGCTTTGTTTATTTGCCAGACGTTGCCGTCGACTGCGAGAGTGTGTGTATTAGCGGGAAATAATAATTGAAAGTGTATTTCTGGGAATAGAATTTCAACAATTTGTAAGTGTTTTAGCCAATTTTTAGCGAATGCAAAAATCAGGAAGAAATATCGCATGATGTTTTGCTTAGGAATTCGAATTCGATTTCGGTTCGATAGAAGCTTGCTTGAGAAATTAATGGTTTGTTTTCGATTCGAGTTGCACTGATGAATGTGTGGCGGCAAGGTTCCCTAGAAATTGGATCAGTCAACGGAAAACCGTGGGCCGAAATTTAACTTAGACAACTTTAAAATTAATAGAGTAAATATACTCACAGATTTTGGCCGATGAAGGTGATGGCCGACCTTTGAGGCTATACGGAAATCGAATTTATTTACAAGACTTCCGTGGGTGTCGGGCAATTTAGTAGCAATTCGTGTTTCACTTTAAATGTACTCGAATGCGAGATATTAAGAAATAAGATGTGGTTAAGTGATTGTCTTATAATTCCTATTATATTATATTATTATTTATAGTCGCCCTACTTTTTGGGTCTTTTGTGCGGCTCCTTACCTATTGACTTATGTACTTATTCTCTGCCTGACTTTCATTCTATAATGCCCAATGTGTAAGATATTGATATCTTCACTTTCATTATGCGATTCAATACTGTTCCCCGCCCCAAAAACAAACAGCGAAGCCCTAAAATGTATACCGTTAATCTCAATGAACTCACACCCGTCAAAAGAAAGCCAAATCCGAGCTTAGCCAAACAACTCGAACGCGGCCAAATGACTCGACAAATATCACGCATACGCCGCCGAGATCAATGGGCCTGCAATGCATTGCTTTCCACAAACACGCCCAGTCCGGGGAATATTAAAATCTCATTACCAATGCTAATTAAAGGAGGGAGTCGGAGTCGGAACCGGAGTTGGGAGTTGCCCAGCTCCCAACCGTCAAGTTCAAAATCACAATTTTTCTTAACGCTTTTCCACGCGGAGAGCAGAGAGCGGATTGCCTCTGTGGATGCACGGGGCGAGCAATGTTTGTTATTTTCCAAGTGCCCACACGCTCTTACATAAATTATTAACAGCCGCGGGCAAATAAATAAACAAACATTGGACCAGCTACCGCAGCATTCGCTGCTCTTCTTCGAATATATATTCCGCTGCAACTCTGGATCGTCGATCATCGCCAACGCCAAAGCTGCCATCATTCGTACCTGAAGATGCTCATTGATCGAGCAGAGTCCGAATCCAAATCTGAATCTGAATTAAAGTCATGTCCCTGGGCATTGCCAGTATTCGGACAGCTCACAAGACAATTTAATCAGTTTGATAATAATTTGTAACCTTTGGTATCTAAAAGAATTTTAATAAAATAGTGCAACTTTTTGTTAAGAATTTAAAGTGTATTTTGAGTGGGATCAATTAGCTTTGTCAAAATAAACAATGATTTAGAGTTTGGTTTATTTTACAACGATATAACTGATATTTTTAATTAATATAACTAAATTGGACATTTTTTTACCTAATAAATTTATTTACTTTGTAAGCTCCTAACTATTTAGTTAAAATGTAAAATCCGTTAACATATTCTTTTCAGAATCAAACCTTCTTCTTGTTTACATTGTAAAAACATTTTATTTTATCTTATAATCCTTTAAATATTTTTCTCTGTGCACTCTTTTCTTCTTCCTTCTTTTTTTTTGACTGCTCGTGTGCATTACCGACTACTTAACAGCAAATCACTAAACATGTTTAAATATTTTAACTTGTTCGGTAGCCTGTTTGTCATTTGCCAGCAGCCACATTTGCCGAGCGGCAATATCTAAAAAAACGTCTCGCAGTGCGTCCCGTCCCAGAGGCCTTGACAAAAGAAATGAACTGTTTAAGAGTGCTGCAGGCCGATGGCTTCTCCGGCCAAGATCATCCCAGCGGAAAACTACAAAACCCAAATTGAAAAATCATCAACCTCGTCAGCTCTGAATCTTCTCTCTTGCTAGGCCCTGGTCAATATTTGACTAAGAAATTTTTCACATTACCAGCGATCGGGCGAGGGAATAGCAGACTGATCTCTTTGGTGTTTAGTTTTCATTTTTGGGGTGAATTTGTTAGGGAGAGTAAATGAAAAATTAAAGCAAATATTACAATGAGAAGGAAATAATACATATTAGAATTCAAATAAGCCCTTATAATCATTAATCTTCTCCTATGTATGTCTAGCTTTGGTTTTCTGTGTTTGAAAATTATATTTTTTATCCATAGGGTATTTTATAGTCGAATCCTTTCTCTTTAGGCGCTCCTTCCTCCTTGGACTGCAGCATGTTGAGTGAAATGTTAGCAGCGCTCGCACAGATACAGGGGCAACTGGTGGCATGTGGTGGTTGCCTAGGAATTGTTTACATAGCAGTGAAGCCCAGCCTCGAGATCTCAGCCCAGTCTCAGTCGCAGTCCCTGAGCCAGAGCCCAGTGCCGATCCCGATCCCGATCCCGTTCCCTGTTGTTTGATGTCGGCCTCGTTAAGAGCCAACGAAGCCAACGAGTTGCGGAGTTTCGAGGCAGCATGTACCGCGTTGTTTGCTCATGAACAGTTGAGCGTTGTCGTTGCCGGCCGCTTTCTTTGCATTAAGTTATTTTCATTTTCAATAGGCCGTGGCTAGGCTTCACCTGGAGTCGGAGTAGGAGATGGAGATGGAGATGCCCTGAGTATGAGTTCGATTCCTGGCCATGGAATGGAGTGGAGTGTGGAGTGTTTTCCCTTCGACGGCGCTCTCGAGTGCTCTCCAAACTGTTGAACTTCACTTGTTTTCCCCAAGCTATTAAGCCACTTGATCGGGCATATAGTATTTCCAGCCTCCTCCTTGCCTTGCTCATTTTTGGCCTTCCAGGAATTATGCAAATCCAGTGTCGAACATTGCGTTCCTCCGTCCCAACGACTGAGTAGCGTGTGATTTATGCCCCTAAATCGCTCTAGCCGCTACTTCTGATTGCATAATTAATGAAGTTCGGCCCGGATGACAAGTAACAATTTTTTGGTGGGAAAATCTCGGCGTGCGAGCCCCAATGTATCCATCCAGCCATCCATCCACCTTTAAATTTCCAGCAACAAGATACAAATCTCACATTCGTCTTCAAAAACCCTTGTTTATTTTTGTTCCGCTAGATCGGTGCCCTCCCCCTCTCTCTCGCCGTCTGTCGGCACAAAGTTGCAAAAATTGATTTGCCAAAAGTTTCCCGTCAGCTATCGCAATTATCGAGAATGCCCCAAAGAGGCCTCGCTACCTGTGCTTCTACCTGGACCCCCTCGCCCGCCATCGTTGGGGCCATAAATTAGCAATTAAATGAGCTAGTGCGAACAAAACACATTTTCTAACTAAATATTGAAACGCAATAAGTTCTCAAAATCTCTTGGGGGGAAATAAGAAGTGTGGAGACAGTGGTTCCGCAAATGTCTTTTGGTTAATTTTCCCGGAATACCCACTGAAATAATAATGGCAACATATTGAAATTGATCATTTTTCAGCTTGTGCTTTAAATCAATATTAGTTCAAATGGTTTTCACGTGTGCAGTTCATAGTAATTGTAGTTAAAACTAGTATTTAACTCAAATGAATCATTATAATTATAGTACACTTAATGTACTGTTCTTATTTTTAATAATATTATTGGGCTTTGATATAAATATGGGAAATACACGTAGGTACTTTTTAAAATATACCTTGGCTACCATAGTAGTTAGACATAAAGCTCAAAGTAAATTTCGTTATTTAATACGCTTTGGTGAAATCAAAAATATCTTAACACTTGTAAATAATTTCATAATTATTTATTTATATTATAAAATTTCCTATACATCTTTTAAGATTCCTTTTCTATTTAAAGTAGTTTTATTCCACTGTTTTGCACTTTCCTCGCTGTCTCTAATATAGCTCGATACCTCTTTAAAATTAAGCTGAAAACTTGGCCCTCTCTCGCTGGAGATCTCTCGATCTCCCCGATCTGCCCTGCGGCAGGGTTTGGTGGGGATTTGATTTTGGATTTGGATTGTGATACGACGATGGCGAGGCCTTTACGGTGAATTGCGCTGCTCGTTTTTGGCGCGTTTGCGCTTTGCGATTAATGCGCTTGTGTAAATAAACAATAAATATTAAGTGCGCTACACGCCGTGGGCAAAAACTACGACGACGTAGAAGAAGAACAGTCTGTGCCTCTTGGTGGCAAGGGGATTTGGCGCACAATTAAATGTAGCAGTTTATGCTGGGCACGATCCGAACTCGGCGGAGGGCCTTCCTCCGGAGAACTTCCCACCTGGTGGGTTGTGTTCTATTTGGGACACTTCTCTAGGGAATCCACATCCTTGGAGTCCCCAAATACTATAAATAATAGCTGAAGAGTGGATTTACTTTACTTTACAAATATATTTATTTCTATATCAGTTATCGTAGAATTTCAGAAATATATTACCAAATCCATTACAAATTGATTGAGTTCTTTCCGTTCTGTTGAAGACTGTAAAGGGAATTCAACTTTTGATTTTATTTGACTCCCAAGAAAAATGTATTTTAAGTTAAAGCTGTTTGGGAATAAAAGTGGTTTTCCTTGATCGATAATCATTGAACCCATGATCGGAAAATATCAAATTGGTTTTCTGTTTTATCCGCACGAGCTGCATTTGGCCAGTACGTTCAGGTGGCCATTACAAAACATACAAAACTACATATATAACATATACCAAGACGTATTCCCTGCACTCTACCCGTCTCAATTGTCTGTCGTCGCATCCAGGCGTAACGCACAAATTGTATTGATTATGCGGCTGCCATGCACTTTCCTTGTATCTTCTTTCTTAAATCTTGTATCTGGTCGCTCTGTAAATGCTCGTTTGATTTGCGAAGCAATCTGTTTGTTGTGTAATAAATTAATGCACTTGATTTCAACGCTTGGTCAATGTCTGAGAGTGGGAGGTGTGTGTAGTGCCCCTTGCCGCACTCTGGAAGTCTGCAAAGTTAGCAAGAGGGATGCACCCAAGCGATCCGCCATAACAGCTGTTGAACTATGGCCAGCAGACCGTGCAAATGTGATCCTTAAAAGGGCAAAGAGCAAGGCCTCTAATGCTCATTGATAAATTAGGATAATAAATAACTAATAAAATAATTAAGAGAGTTAATTTTTGTACACATATCTTAGTAAGAAATAAAAATAAAGTATCAAATGGTTTAAGTGAAGCACAATTCTTCAGACTTCAGACTACAGCTCCAGCTCTCCCTTTTAAAGTTAACTATCTGAAGCAACACATTTTTTCATATTCAGTTAATAGGCCCCAAAAGATAATTAATTTCTTATTATCTCGGCTGACCTTGACTTAGTCTTTCGCCGGGCCGGCCATAACTCACTCACTCTTCGATGGATGGCTACACGCGTACATATATTGGCAGCCGTTGTTTACATGTTCATTTAGTTAAATGCAATTCGGTCCATAAATTTCGCGCTCTACCTGGAATCAACCATTAGATAATAGTTTTATTTTGCTTATATAATGCTTATATAAGCAGACGTACCACGAAATCGGATCAAAGGTCAGGCAACAAATTACAGACGCATTTCGCTGGAAGGTGCCAACAACGCAGAAAAGCGTGGCGGCAACTTGTTCCCGTACTCGCACTCGCACTCACACTCGTACTCGTACTTATTGTACTCATTGTAGCTACTAGTGGCCCGTGCGTTTCTGTATCTAAATCTGTGCTCCCAGCCGTATCTCTTTTGGGCTGGTGGCAGGTGGGGAGAACTTTGGGGCAGCGCTTTGCTTTTGATGTTGATTAATTGCAAAAGCTGCTGATTGATTTTTATTGCAAATATTGATAAAAAGTTTTGTATTAATTAACGTGAAAAACACGCGTTTCGTGTTAATTGGAAAACGGTTATTGAAACTAAACAGAACCCGGAGCAGAGCCAAGTGAGCGTACGAGCTAAGCAAACAAACAACAATAACAGAAACAACGACGGCAGCAAACAAACAAACAGCCCGTGAGATACAAGATACAAGTTGCACTTTGTAGAACGTACAAATTAACGCAGCCGAAAAATCCCAACTAGATACGAATAAGGAGCCAATAGCCGAGTGTCACGACCATTCGATACCTCGGTAGTCTGAGTTCTAAGGCAGAAGATATTGCGATTTTAAAAGAAAAGAATTCTTTATTATTAAATAATGTAAAGCATGAGTATCAAGACTTAAAAATAATACTATATTATTATTTTTAATATTCGTAGTATTATTGGGATTGTCAAAAATTAGCATTCATGTAGGCTGTCTTAGGTAAAAGGGTTTCTTTTAAAATAATACTCCAAGGAAAGATATTTCATATATGTGGGATACCTTAGCGTCAACCTCTCTTACCAACCTTGATAGTTTTACATTACAGGGTATTCATTGGCACAAATATTAGATACCCTTGTAATACGCGAGTATCTGGCATAAAAATGAAAAGTTTCGACACAAGAACAACAAGAACGCAGCCAGCTACAGAGGCTGGGTATCTCCCAGTATCTGTATCTGTATCTACATCTGTATCTGTATCGGTGGGATATGTAGCAGCTAACATTTGATTTATGCTCAACTTTGATATTTACCGCCTAATAAACAAAAAATTAACGCAAACGCAGCTAGGCCGCATTATAGATGTATCTATGTATCTGAACCGGCGTCCGCCGCGTATCTGTGTCTATTTGTGATTTTCGCTTTGATTTGTACTTGACATGCGTGCGTCTGTCAGAGCGGCAATTAAACAACATCAACATCGGGATCAACATCGGCGAGTGCCTGTGCATAGTGCCTAGTGCCTTGTGCCTTATGCCAGATCGGATCGCCAGACGCCGGCGATCATCGGTAGCTAAGCGCCGAGCGGACTCGGATCCAATCCCGATTCCCATTTCGATCCCTATCCGCGTTGAAAGGGCAAGCGCTAATATTTGGTATTTGTTTGGGAAACGGCAGCCGAGACCCGAAGTCGAGGAGTTAGCGCCAGGCCACCAACGACGTGGCTGGGAACCTGTGAAAACCGCCGGGCTGTGAATGATGTCCGCGGAGAGAACTCCTTTCAGTTGATTTCGGTTGATGTCAAAGGGACATCACATCGCATAGAGAAGCTCCTACTCAGATTTGCTCCTGTAATCGCCTCGGTAATTAGTCAACTGAAGTGGCCAAAGGGCTCATCACTCGGCACTGGCATGCGGTACGCCTTGAAGTCGTTTTTGAGGCATTTTCTGTTGCTACACTTTCCAAAAATTACCATACACATACTGCAATAAAGGAAGATTATTTTTGATTTAGTAATAAAATGTTTAAGTAAGTTTTAGGTATTATTTTAAAGGTATCATTTGGATAGATGACCTGTTTGTTTTAATGTAAAATTTATATAACGATAAAATTGCTCCGAGTTTTTTTTTTTTTTTTTNTTTGTGTAGCAATGTGGCAGGATCTAGGAAGATACCACAAAAAGACGCCTGACAGTCTCACCCTCTCTCAGAGGAGCACTCATAAATCAATGGAGCCCAGGGTAGACAACACTGCAACAACATTAAATATTGCTGCATTGCTTCGCATTGCTCCTGGCCAGACAATTGGCATGGCTAATGCGGACGGCAACTCATAAATTTATTAATTTTTAATTAAACTTACAACGATTTGTAATTCCAACATGGTAGCTCCATTTATGGCCTCGACTGCTGATGGACTCGCCAACCAGCCAACCAACCAACCAGTTGGCCAACTGAATGAATCCCTGCTGAAGCTGGAGCTGGCGCAGCTCATTCCGCCGATGTCAGCCCGGAAACAACTCATTATCCTAATTAAAACGTGCGCCATGCGCGCCCGTTGCCATATATGAGCAATGCACGCGATCTGGCAATCGAGGCGAGTCCGAGTCTGCGGCTGCATGCGAAATTAGAAGATTGCTGCGATCCAAGATTCGAGATTTCAGATTCGAGATGGGACCTCCGATAAGATCGCCCATCAGATGGTCGCCGGGGAGCCTTGATTTATCGCTTTCCCCATAGCAAGTGCAAATATTTGATGGGATGGCATGACATCTATGGGTTTTTAGGATTATATTTAAAAATTTATAACATTTATTCTTTCCGGGAAACATATTAGCAGATTGGATAATTTTAAAGATTTCCTGGGTGGTATTGAAGCTGTAAAATTATTCCGCCTACATTATAGGAATTTTATTAATAGGAATAAATAAACATTAATCAAGGAAACACCAGTTTCGCTTTCGTATTTTGAACATGTTAAGCTTTGAAAATGATATAGAAAACTACGGAATTTTAAAAGAATCTTCTTTAATGTTTGTTTATATAGTAATTCGATTTTTTAATTAGGTCCTTTCTCGGAATCTAATTTTATCATTTGAGTATTAAAATATTTATGTCTCATATATAAATACTCTGATACTATAGAAGGCGCTCACGATGACACCACTAAACTCAGAGCTGATGACGAGCGCCTGTCTCCATTCATACGCACTGTGGACCGTCGTTCAGTCATCCAGTGAGCCAGATGTGGCGGGGAGCTCGGATCGAGAGCCATTCACCAGGCCAGACTAGAACAGATCGGAGGAGCATGGCTTGTCCTGCCCAAAACGGGATGGAAGACCGGCGGCCAGAGGAGGATCAGGATGGGGATTCGTTCATTGTCATGCGTTGCATTTACAAGATGCCAGCTGGCAGTGGCAACATTTCGCAGCAATTGGCCGGAATTGTTGCGGCAACATTGCGGCTGCTCAACATGTTGCTGCCCCATGTTGCATACTGATCAATTGCGGCTTCTTTGGCCGATTCCTGACATGAATGGCTTTAACCATTTTTGGGCCTACAGTTAAATGCTGCGGAGCAACATCTGCGCCGCGTCCAATTGCATTGATAATGAGTAAATCGAGCCGCGGCTTCCCTATGAATGAATCTCTCGTAAATTGCCAGGCCTGGGCTCGCAGTTTATAAATTGTCCAGACAGCGGACAGCAGACAACGGAGTTTATAAATTATTTTCAATGTCAAACATAAGCCTTATAAATAAACAAGTTATCGATTGCTGTCCGCGTAAAAATAGATCAATATCGGTGGCGATCGAGGCTGATTCGCATCCCTCTCTTTGGGTCACGAATGCACATACATATCTGCAACAGCTGCGCGAACAAACAAACAGAAGTGCATTTCGCGAAATTAAATTTTCATTTTGCGGTTGCACTTAATTTGGCAATCGTTGCAATAATTTTGTTTACAATTTACGATGCTACGAGTATGTAAACTTTAATGCCTTCCCAGACTTTTCTTCAAGTCTTTGCTACACCGAAGCGAAATTTGAGAACTTTTGATTGTAACTTAAGAATAATTTAGCATCTCTTCAGGAGGTTTCAAGTTTAACTCTAGGATATGTTTTTTGATTATTTATTTTTGTATTTATTTTATGAATTTTCTTCCCATAGTTATAATGCATCTGGTTAGAGATTTTTTTCTGTGTATGGTTGGATGCTGCTGTTGTTATGTTCCCATCAGCACCTTGTGCTCCGTTTGTTTTGTGGTTTTTTGCTGCATCCGAGCTGCGAATTTATGGAGACAAGGTGACAGATTCTCAACCGATTTTATCATCTCGGCAACAAAGTGTTCGCTCAGCCTGGAAATATCGTATCGAGTTTAGCGCCCGATATTGTTTGGATAGGAGTGATGCCTACTACTTCCCCTATTTTATGGTGTTTTTTTGAGGCAAATCTGCTGCAGGAGCATGGAATATGTAACATAACTTTATTGGTTCGTCCGCCGATGTTTACTCTCGCCGGATTGGGGTCTAATTCCGATAGGAGCACTCATCATTCCAATAAAAAGGATGCAAGGAGGAAGTGAATAAAGTTTGAAAATGCATAGGACTGATCTTGCATTGTTCCTGGTCCCAAGCACAGGTGCTTAAACTTGGAATTCATGATTTTGGATTTCCTGAATATTCTTTAGATCACTGGATCTACACTCTAGCCCAATTATGATTCAAGGTATTACGGCACTCTCCGGCAATTTAGAGTTCAATTAAATTAATATCCCACTCAAATCGAACGGACAACAAAAAACTAACGTGTCGATACATAAAAATCAACAATAAATATTAAGCAACATTTATGTAAGTGGCGATTATTGCGCCATTACGACTAGTTTATGTAGTTGATGTGGTACGAGGAGCAACTATACGGCGCGGCCTCTGGAAACAACGATAACAACGAGGGCCTTAGCAACAGCAAATGGAACGAGTGTTTACAGCCCGAAGACAAAGTAAATTAATGTGTTTTGTTGCGGGTTGGGATCCGAAATAGTTTGTTTAGACAAGGAGATACTCTCTCCCTCTCGCGAAAGGCACTGGCCTGAACCTGAACTTCGGCGGCAGATTGACTTGAGTTGAGTTAAGTTGAGTCTCTGGTTAAATATTTATGAAATCATAAAATTTGATGTCTCCCTTCCGTCGGGGGCACTTGACAGTAATGCGACCATTACGGGAATGTGTCGAGCCCGGGTGCTAATGATGATTTTGATGTGCAGCGAACGGATTGGCTGCAGGCCATCCACGCCCGGCCTAGTCCCAATCCGAGGCCAGAACCCGGGCATGGCCATTGCCATAGCGATTACGTGAAGTACTCTCCATTTGGATTCCCATTTCAGCGATTTCCCCATGCCGAGCGATGTTTGTTTTATGCACGATCTGTTGTTTTACAATCGCTGTAAATAAATAGAGGCCGCAGATCAAAGGCCATCAATTAGCACCAATTTCGATTATGCTGCATGCTGCAGGCTGCATGTTGCACTTGCGCCGTTCCCCCGACTTCGTTGCAATTCACACCCAATTAGTAATAAATTTGAATGCGCGATGCAATTGGCCGCCATTCACCTCAACAGTTATGGTGGCCATTAAGTTTTATCGATGGCGCTTGCCAGATCTGGTGCCAATTTGATTTGTGGCCCACTCGAAAGGGCTCGGAGCACATCCAGGCATCCGCCTTTGATATTCTCACACATGCCCCCACCAAAAAAAGATACGTGGAGATGCTTAACCGAACTTAATTGCAATTGACTTTTAATGCCTATGCGGGCTGCCCGCTGTGTTAATTCGAATTCAAACTGTTTCCATGAAGTGGGAGCCATGTGGCTCCCTCCCACATTTCCTATATGGATTGCCTCACGACGATGACGAGCTGCATAAAACTCCAATGCAATCGAAAAAGGATCTTCCATTCACGGCAAATAGTCAATCTATTGCTCCAAATGCCAGATGATTTAAATGTTTTTTATTTAATCTCATAAAAAATCAAAATTTAAGGTTTTATGAACCTATTTCTATTTGAAATTAAACTTAAATATAATAAAATAAATAGAATAATCTCATATAGAAAGGTTTTTTTCGTATAAGAAAGTTTCAAATTAAGAGTTAGTTACATGTTTAACACCCTTCCAAGTTACTTAAAGCGAATATAAATAACGCATTTATTACATCTATCAATCAGTCAAGTCACAATAAACTCAAACTGGATTCTCAATTTACTCACCAATCAAACAATCTTTTGAGTGTACTCAATTTTGGCTGGCCCCCTGCAATTTTCCCAAGGAAATTATTAACTGGCGCTAATAAAACGCTCCCCTATAGATCGCCTTCGGTATTGGGTTACAATCAAAAATGCATAAATCAAGCGTAGTCCCGGCTCTGATCCTGTTGGCGGCTAATGGCCGGCCAAGGAGGCTTTGTTACCAATTTATAAACAAACAAAACGATTCCGACGGCAACAAAAGGAAGGGACGCCGGCGGCAGCATCAAATTACCACAAGATCAGACCAAACCCGAGCCCGGGCCCAAAGCGAAGCCCGCTTCTTACAAAACGCTCAGGATCAGCTTTCACGAGATGCAACTTAGACTCGGAGTCCCCAGTTGCAGTTTACAGCCAGTTTGTCATTCATCACAAAACAAAGCACACAATAATAACGTTTTAATTGAACAAAAGACACAGCCAACAAGAATCCAGAAGAGAGCCAGTCGGGCAACAATTGACAGTGTCCGACGTAGGAATCGGAATCCGATTGTATCTACTATGAGATATCGTATACATAGTATCGCATCGGATCGGACCGAGGCTCCTTCTGTCTGCAGTTTTGCGGCTGCGCCTCTTGGTCGAGTTTTTGTCTCTTTGTCCGTCTGGTTTTTCTGTTTTTCTGAAGTGACTGCGACTGTCACCTTTCCGTCAAGTCGACGGCAGGTTCGCCGCAGTGAAAGGCTCTCGATGGCCGTCCACGTGCCAAGCGGCATTGTTTGGCGACTTTTGTGTAGCAGGGAAGCCTGCTCGAGGTAATTGATTAGCTGGCTGGAACAGCGAAACAAAGCGCATCGCTGGCCACGTTATAAAAGGATCCCTAATGAGGTTCATTTGTTGTGCTGATGGACTGTGTGCAAACAGCTGAAACGCTAGAGTCCATGGTAATGGGTGTATTAGGTTTCCTAATTGGGGGAGGAATGTCTAGAAAACATATACATATATCTTTATTAGCGAACCCTGGGCGTTATCAGATCGACAGAAAGGAATTATTATGTGACAATAAGTCATAGTTTCATTTTGTTGGAATTGTAGTGTTAAGCAATTATATAATTTTTTAAATTTGTTTAATTAATTTCTACTTTAAAGATACGAAATTTCTTAGCTGCTAACGTTAGAAAAACACAAAAATATATTAACAAGCCCCTTGATAAAAATGTATTCCACCTATAATTAAATAATTACCAAGAATTTTGCTTTGAAAAATAGTTACCAACTCTAGTCCGATAAAATATCCATTTGCTGTTTCTCTTGACTAAAATATCCTGGCTATCGAGCGCTCTCATCTTTAAAGTTCCCATCCGCTTCGAGGACAATTAGGACTCACGCCCCCGTTGCGTAGCAGGGAAAACAGAATGCAAAAAGGGATCATGATGATCCTGCTGTGACCGAGGACGAGGACGAACGCAAAGAACTGGCATGTGGTCAGGGGACGCATCCCCTTCCATCCATCCTGAACCCGACTGAACTGTGCCAAGGAGTTTTTGCGCTGCGAGATGTTTTTGCCAGACACTTGCCGCTGCGGGCCGAGTCGTTTATAAATGACACACGAGGCAGTTGATAAATGAACTGCTGCTGATAATGGATTGGTCCAGTGAAAGTAGCGCCAGGGATGGCAAAAATACCTACGATAAACCACTCAAGGACCCGATTTCTGGTGGTCCACTGGCGGCTGAGATACGGCGATAAGCCGGTGCCGTGCAAAAGGTAATTAAATGCCATTAAAGTTGAGTAGTGGAGAGCCAAGCATTCCAGAAGGCAAATGTATCTGTATCTGTTTATCTGCCGGATGCCCGGCCTGAGAATGGGCGAGAGAGCGAGAGCAGCAAAAGAAGGAGGAGCACAGAATAACACCAACACAACCAGAACGGAACATAGCACACAGAGCCCAGGCGGAGATACAGACGTACAGAGATACAAAGATACAAAGATGGGACTGAGCGACAGACGATTAACATACAAAAGGATCTCCACGAACTTTGGAGCCCGCCTTCTTCCCACTGCCTCTGTGTTCGTGTGGCCATGTATCTGTATCTGTGTGTGCGTCTGTGTTTGTATCCGTATCTGTATCTGTACTGGTGGAGTGGCGCGGAGTTCTGTGTGCGCCAATGGGCATGAATCACTGTGCGGAGAGGTGGGGCATCGTGGGGCTAAGCAGCCACAATGACGACACAGAAGCGGATACATAGCCAGAATTAACTGAATCGGAATTAAGCCCTTGGAAATGAACAAGAAACAGTGTTCACATTCAAGAAAAACTTAAGATTAATAACTCGATCTGCAATTAATTAAATCGCACAATAAACTTTTTAATTTAATTAATGAAATGGGCTGTTATTCAATATTCTTGGGGAATATATCACTAGTGATTGCTATTTGGGGAACTACAAAAGCTATAGTTACGATGTTTCATACAGAAAATCCTGAAATCAGTAATATACACATATTCCTGATTAATAATTAATAAGCAATTTCATCCCAAGTCCAACTTTTGGTTAAAGAGCGACCACATTTTTTTGTGTGCATCATGTTCCGGTTCTAGGGAACCGGAGAAATTGTCGGGAAATTCGATGCTGGCCTTCAGATCACAGTAAGTAGGGAAGCACAAGTGCCGGTCAGACGGCGACAAGTGAAGGAACAGGAATGGAACAAAGGCTACTTAAGCAACCTTGGCGCCAGCTTGCCATGTGTGGCTCTTGTGCGAGAGTCCGACAAAAGCCAGAATGTCTGGCAACGCTCCATTTGGTCAGTCTATCGCCCAGACGTCGCGACCAGGAGACGACGCCACCGGACCTGAATGAATGCTAGATGCTGAGATCTCTCGGAAGGAAATGTAGAGGGAACAATAGTCTAGCTGAGCTTTGTCGTAAGAGATCATACCCTTCGAGATACTTAGATACGAGTATATAAAATTCCACATCGAACTGTTCAATTAATTTATAATTCCAAGTGTATATTCTGCTGCAAGTTATTTATCTTTCAAGCCTGGCCCTCTTCCATTCCAGTCAGCCCTTTGAGAACAACTGGGGGACTGGTTACTTTGGCTGAAACCTTCTGGCCTGGTGTGTAGTTGTTGGCCCAGCTCCACCTACCAGGCCTTGGTCGTCTTCTTGGCTGGTCCGCAGCACCTGCTCGGCCACAATCTTTTTTTGTGGCAGAGTCATGTTGGCTGCGCTTGCGCGGGTGTGTCGGAGTCCAAGTCGAAGCCGAGGCCAGAGAGTCGGAATCCAGTTGAGGGCAAGGCACAGCGCGTACACCTTGCTACAGAGTCATCTCCACAAACAACCAAACAAACAAACAGAACGAAAGGCAGTTAAGATGCATTTAGATGCAGGTGCGCTGGTATTGGTTTCTGGAGTATCTGTGTGCCTGCGTGCGAGAGAGAGAGCCGGCCAGTGTTATTCCTATGGCTGCCGCCGTCGCTGCCCTTTTTTACCTCTTGCCTTCCGACCAATAAAATTATACTAATTCCTGACTTTTTGATTCCGTTCTCTGTTTGTGTGTTTTGTTGCCAAGGATTTCGTTACCTAAGCGCGCACGCACACAGACAGGGCGGCAGAGAGGAGCTCTCGCTTGCACCTTTGTGCCATCCAGGGAGATGCGAATGGCATGATGACCATCCTCATCATCATCTCCACCTCTGCTGGCTGCCTGGCTGGCTGGCAGTTCCGATCCAAGATCCCAGACTGCGGAGCAGCTCCAGGAATGCGCAGACAGTTTGGTTTTGTACTCGGCTCACTGCGCTCGTGCGGCACACGAAATTCCCGAGAGCTAAAAGGTGGATAGCAAGAGCCCTAAATGCTCCAATCGGATCTCTGTGGAATAATATATAGAAATGTAAGTTAAGAAGTCTAAAAAATAATCAAAACTATAATAATTTCATATAAAAGTATGGAGGCTAAAGAATCTTATAGATATGATTTGTAAATTATCTGAAATACTTAAGAGATTTCCATTAATTAAAACTAATTGTGTTGTTGCGCTTGGACATCATTTTAATGTATAAGAGGAGTGCCATTCTATGAAATTTATATTTTTAATTGCAAGGAATTTATTATATGGGAAATAAATGGAATAAAGTTTTGCAGAACAGATATTATTTTCCAAGGATTAATGCTGTTAGAATTTAATGTTAATGGTAAATTGGAAAATTATTTAATAAATTCGTCCACATATGAATATCTTTTATATTTGCCTAAATTTGTTATAATTAAATAAGAAAGATTTTTTATAAAGAAAAATTTGAATAACATATCATGAATTGCAAGAACGATTTCAAACATTTTCAACTATATATCTCGAGTATACTACGTCCCTAAACAATCAAATAGGCAATATTCAACCTTAAAATAGTGTCTAGTACTATCTCAAAATTTCTCAACATTTCACCATGAGCTGCAAAACCCTTAGTTTTCCCAAAACAAAAACCGAACAGTGAAATCCCCTGGCGAAAGCTCAGAACGTAGCTTCGAGTGAGAATCGCCAAGTGAATCTCACTCAAGATTTGAGTAATTTGTATAATGTTTGCATGTGTGCGTGTGAGTGGAGAATTCACTCGAGAGCGAGACGAAAAACGAGGAAGATTTTGTCGTCGTCGCGCTGGCTGGCCGAGAAACTGGCGCTAGACGAGGTGCGTGATCATGATCGGGCGGCGATAGCGAAGCCGATAATGATGATCGCAGAGATGAGGCGAAAGCCCAAAACTTTTTGTTTTCCTGAGAACGCTCAACCGCTCTCTTCCGTTCCGATCTTCTCGCGCTCCCACTCTCTCGCTTGCTCTCCGGTGGTAGAGCGAAGACGAAGACGAAGACGAGAAACGAGCGATCGACGAGGCTCGCTGCTGTATCTGTGTGAGTGTAGCCGAGCGTATCTGTATCCGAGCCGAGTATCTGAGTATCTGGGTATCGGAATCAGGTAGAGGTAGACAGAAAGGCGTTAGTCGTTCAACAGCGCTGATCGAGTTTAAATCTATAGCGAAATGAGCGGCAAAGTGCAGCACTTGGCGTAACTTAAAGCCAGAGCTTTCGAGGAAAATTCTTTTCGCCAGCGAAAAGTACTCGCATCTGACAGATTCGCGGCGCGTGAAAAACTAAATCAAAGTATCCCAATTCCCAATTACAAAATATCCAAAACCCAAACCCAACCGGGTGAAGATCGGCGCGGCGGAGACAAAGAAATCGATGCCTAGCTGGCCCGCTCGCGATTGTGTGTGCTCGGTGTGTGTGGTGCGGTGTGTGTTGCTGGGTGTGCTGGGTGTGTGTGGAATGTCAACTGACGGGTTGTAAAGGGAAACCCTGAAATTCGAACAGCCAGCCGCCAAAGCAAATAAAGCTGTTAATACGAATCAAATACAACAAACAGATACCCAAAACAGATACAGATACAAATACAGATACTGGATGGTTTTTTGTGAATTCAAAAAGATACAAAATCGAAAAACAAGTGTGTGTGCCGTGCCAATCGAGGGAAATATGTGGATAACCCTCCTCGCATTGTCAGCGGAAAGGAAAAGCCCCGAGATACGAGTTCGCTGCCGCACCGAGCGCGCGAGCGGATCTGGAACGTCCAGGAAGTGACGGGATGAGCAGAGTGCCCGCCTGTCCAGCTGCAGATACCCGGGAAAGCTGGGAGTGTCATGTGCCGCGGCATTCCGCACCGACGCCTCGAATGCTGCAACACTATTTTCGAGCAGAACTCGCCGTACTTCGCCCACAATTATTACCGCAGGCGAAAAAGCAAACGAAGGAGAACAACAGTAGCGGGGAAAATCGCCGCTATCAGATATTTACATTTACATTTACACAAGCGTGATTTATTTGAAAAGCGAAACGCCATAAACATCTGTAAATTGTAAATTGTGCAAATACGTATATATCCGAGTGTAAGCGAAAGCCGAAACCGAGCACTACGCTGGGCCGCGATAACGGATCCCGTTCCGAACCCGAATCCGAATCCGAATCCGATTCGGATTGCGATCCCCAGACGTCATAAATTCAGTGGAACGACGAGACAGTTGGTCGCTCCTATTTTGCTTGCTTTTCGGGCGATCCATCAAACGGCTTTCCAATTAATAACCGAACACATGTCGTATCAATACTCGACTTAGATACGGGCCCCCGGAGATCCAATATCAAGCGATACCACTCTACTCGACCATAGGAAACTTTATAAGACTGAGGTGAGTGTCTGCGAGTTGGTGTATCTGTCTGCCTTTACCGATATTTCGATCTACCCAAATTTTTGGTCGCCACTAAGCTTATGTAAATGTGTCAGAAAATTTGAACTTGTTGCGCGCGGTGAGAACTGCACACAAAACTGAACAGAACCATTATACAATGGCCCTGCTGCATTCGATACCGAAGTTCATTTGATATTGAAAAATACTTGGAATGCTCGCCCCGGGCTGTTGTTCGCCTTGTTCGATGGCATGTGGCATTTTCGCCAGGGATATTTGAGAAATTTCAAAGTTATTCTCTGGTCAAAACCGAGCAGAAGTTGGCTATAGGAATTGGTAATGGGATATATGTCTGATATGCTTGGGGTTTTCTCTTACTCAGGGTCGTTTATGTGAGAATGAACTCTAGCTTCGAAGCTTATGCAAAGTCGTACATTTTTGGCAACATTATTTAAAAGTTATAATTGCTAGATATATATGATAGAAATTTCTTATGAGGAAAATAATTTTTAAATGAAAACCTATAATTTCTCAAACTCATGAAATAAGCTTAATTAATTGCAGGCATATATTATTTTGAATTTTATTATTATTTAACTGGTTCGGAAAACTATTGTACATAATTTATTATATTTCTACTTCATAAATTCCTGATTAATTATTAACCAATTGGTGAGATTTCTACATCCTTCCAAAAGGGCGTGAACATCTCTTCAAGTGCTCACCTGTTTCTAATTTAATCTTTGGCTATGCCTAATCAAAATATTTCCCCACGTATATCATAATTGTATTGTGCATCATATTCCGGGAAAAACATAACTCCCGCGACCTTTGTTGGCCGGCACAATAAAGTACCGTTCTGATACACAACTAATATCATGGCTGGGAGACCCTCTCGACAAGTGGGAACCAATCTTAAAAACAATCTTAAAAAAGGAACATAAAAAGCAGTGGCGGCAGCACACAAAGACGAAAATGTCAATATCCTGGCACATAAATAACCGAAAAGAATATAGACTTCCATTGTGTATCTGCTGGGTGCGTGAGCATCCAAGGGTTTCGGGTCTCCGCTAGAGTTTGCGTTTATTATTAACCAATCTAATTGCTGACGTTGTGCGGCACAGATTACTATACCCTATATACTATATAGTATGAGAGTGTGTATGTGGGCATTGGGTAACCGGAATCAAACGTTAATAAAAATGTGTCAATTTGCGAAACATTTCGGACTCGTTGCTTGGCGCTGTGACAAAGCTGAAATTTGAACTTTAGCAGGGGCTTGCGACATTTCACAGCTCGAATTGAGCTGAGTGCGAGTTATAGACGCAGTCGTACTATACATTATTATATATGTTAGTATCTGGTAACGCTGAATGGACGGCGGGCTTGGAAAACCCTGGGATTGTCCAACATTCATGGCCCGGGGGAAACCCCCGTTTGTCCAGATCACACGGCGCAGGTAGAGGAGGAAATTATTAGACTCGACTAGAACCTAGAACCTAGACTGAAACTGAAACCACACACGCAACCCACGGATTTCTGGGAACATATTAAAAACAAACAACAAATTATGAACAAATCATAAACATATTTATGAAATTCAATTTCATTCACCCTTTCCCTCCACCGATCCCGGATCTTTCTCTCTGTCTCCTAGTTCTTTTCCAATTTCCAAGCCAGGTCTTATCGGGGCCCCGAGATCTGTTGCACCCCCCAGCGTGTGCCATCTTTCCAATCCCAATCCCGATTCCAATTTAACCATTTTCGACAAGAAAGAACAAATTTCCTTTGCGCCTAAGCGCCCTGTCATATAACAAATTTTTTAGTACAAGATAAGATGCTAATCTTTATGTGAAAAACAACATGTAATTTGTTCTAGGTGCGTGTCCGTGTCCCAGTGCGTGTGTGTGCAGCACCTTTTCCCTCGTCCGGGACTCTCATTTTCGGGGCTCATCTTGAGATAAAATCTGGGAAATTTATAGCCTATAACCAAAATATATAGAATACTTCTAATAATTTTCATAAATTTTCCAGATATGTGAGTTGAAGGCGGGGGGCTTTTTTTTGTGCATTTGCCGCCTGTTTGTAAATCAAAGCGCGGCGATAAAGCGGAAAACACGACGATCGAAGCTACTCTAATAACTGAGGAATAACTGAAGAATTGGGGGATGGGGGCACCTGGGGAGGGGTTAAGGGCTTCACTGGATTAAATTTCTATTCGTAGACATAAAACGATGCACTTGGCATGCCGAAATGGCCCAAAAGATCGTGTTGCAGTGCAAAAAGGTGCAATGTCCGCCAGCAATTGCAACACTTGCTAGGGGGAGTGCGAGAGCGACAGAGAGGGGTGGCCAAGGTGAGCGAAAGAGCGCCTGTGTGTTTGCGTGTGTGTGTGTGTGTTTGCGTGTGTGTGTTTGTGAGAGAGCGACCATTTTTTAGTTGCACCTTTCACCCCGATGGGCCGTAAAACTTTGGGCTCTCTCTCGCTCAAATGGGCCAAGAAAGAAAAAAGGAAGCGACGCCTGCAGGTCGCAGTCGCTGCCTCTGTCGCAGTCGCTGCCTCTGCCGCGGTCGCTGCCGCCGCCTGCGCAGCTGCCTCTTACCTGGCGAAGAGGAAGAGCCCAGCGTTCAGTCGAGCGGCGCACGTCGTCCAACGCACACACACACACACACCCGCAGACAACGAGCCAAAGAGTTGGACTCTCTCACGCCGCCACCTATAGTCGTCCCACTTGCGCCCATGGCCAGTGAGCTAGAGTGTGAGTGTTCTCCACTCGGTTCTTTGAGTGGAATCGAGAGATCCGAAGCCAAGAGCCGAAGACGAACCGTAACCCTTGCCCGAGCCGAGGAGCACAGCATCGCCATCGCATCCGATTAACCCATGTCTTTGCCTTTGTATCTTTCCAGAGTTGCAAGCGACCATGCGCGCATGGCTTCTACTCCTCGCAGTGCTGGCGACTTTTCAAACGATCGTTCGAGTTGCTAGCACCGAGGACATATCCCTGAGATTCATCGCAGCCATCGCGCCCCAGCGGCCCATCGAGAGCACCGCGTTGGCGAGAGCATTTAACCCATTCAACGAGCCGCCCTTCTACAGAGGCAGTGATATCAGTGATAACAGCAAACCTAGCAAAAGCACAAGCAAAAGCAAAAGCATAAGCAAAAGTGACGCGAACCGACAGTTCAACGAAGTGCATAAACCAAGAACAGACCAATTAGAAAATTCCAAAAATAAGTCTAAACAATTAGTTAATAAATCCAACAACAAAATGGCTGTCAAGGAGCAGAAGCGCAAGCAGAAGGAGCAGCATCCCCACAGGCCAGCCTCCAAAAGCGAGCCACAGCAGTCGAGGATCGAGACCATCTTCGCGGTGGAAGAGGAGAAGCAGCAGCATCAGCAGCAGCAGCAGCAGCAGCAGCAGCAGGAGCAGGAGCAGCATCAACAGCAGCAGCAGGAGGAGCTGGAGCCGACGCTGGTCCTGGACAAGGAGATGGCCACCATTAGCGTGCCGGCCAACGCGCAGGCTATTATTGCCGAGCAGGAGCCATCGACCTACAGCAAGAAGGGATTGATCAAGGAGAAGCTCAAGCCAGACCCCTCCACTCTAGTCGAGATCGAGAACAGCCTGCTCTCGCTGTTCAACATGAAGCGGCCGCCGAAGATCGACCGCTCCAAGATCATCATCCCGGAGCCGATGAAGAAGCTCTACGCCGAGATCATGGGCCACGAGCTGGGCTCGGTCAACATACCCAAGCCGGGACTGCTGACCAAGTCGGCCAATACAGTACGAAGTTTTACACACAAAGGTGAGTCCCGCTACTTCCCATAAATTTTCCAGTAATTTAAGCAAAGGATATAGCCGCCAAATTAGTGCAATTATTTGATTAGATATTTTTATCAAGCAGGAGGAGTTTGAGTTTAGAATTTGAATTTATTAACCCACTAGCTTAGTAATGAAAAAATTGGTTTATAAATTGAAATTATAGGGGTCTTGGCTCTTCTTTGTGGTTACCGCCTTTAATTACTGTCTTAAATAATAAAATATACAATTTTATATTGTTATTAGAAAGGATAATAAATGCAAGAGCCTCAAGGAGATATTAAGTGGCATCATATGGTCAAGGAAATGAGCAATAATCCTAGATTGTTGGCCACATTATTTGCTTTAATTTAATTGCAATTATTAAGTTTATTATTTGTTAGCAAATTGGTCTTAAATTGAGTTTTCTTTATGGCCCATAAATGTATTAATTCTTGGATGTAGATAGCTTTATTATTTTGTAAAAAAAAAGAAGGAATTTTTAGTAATTTTGAGAGAGACTAATTAAAAGTCACTTTTCTTGTTTAAAACTATTAGTAACAGAGTTCTTCTATTAATTAATATATCTTAGAAGCGCAGTTTAACTTATTCTTGAGATGATTTTTGCTTGTTCCGCCAATACATTCTTTTTAATTAAACTAGAAACACACGTAGGACATTTGATTATATGGAATTAAATTCAAGAAACCTTATTATTTTATTAGAGAATCCCGTAAAAGAAATCCAGTAAATCGATGGCAACAAATATTCGGATCCATTTGCATTCACTTAATTTACCTGGTATTTCCACCTGCTGAAAAAGGCTTCGATTAGCATTCCCCCTAAATATACCTATAGATATATATTCCCACTCATCGCAACGCGTACTTTCCGCTACCAAAATGCGAATGAAGAGCACTTCGGATTTTCCCTGAAATTCCGTTTCATCTAAGCGATTTGCATACCTGCGCCCGCGATCCTTCAAAACGGAGATCCTTCGATCCTTACCTGTATCATTCACGCAAGCGCTGTGAAATCACGCGGAAATTCCGCGGCTTCCAAAATGAAACATCAAAATGAAGGCGACGGCAGGATGCGTGCGCAAAAGGGCATACACACGAATGTCCCTTTTGCCTGTCCTGTCCCGGCAATGTTGTCCCGGTGGTGACCTTGAAAAATTTCTTTAGAATTACACCAGGATCGCTTAGCGCATGCGCTAAATGGCTTTTATATTGTATTTGTAAAAATAACAATTATTATTAAAGCGTATTTCGCATTATTTTCCGCAGGATTAGAGGGTCGAACGATAAAACAGTTAGAGCAGGTAACCAAGTCGCCATCGGCTGAACCAACACACGGCCAAGTGTCTAAAGCCAAGTGTCTAAGCCGCGTTTGTCGAGTCGAGTCGAGTTTTTGCCACTTTTCGGGCCGCATCTGTGCTGGTTTTTGGGATAGGCATCGCCATCGGCATCGGGACTCTTCTGTTTCCCAAAAGAATTTACGACTCGTCGCTTCCCTTTGTGAGGCACTTGAGAGTGGCAGCGTCGGTGGCGGCGGCGGCGATTCAAATTAAGATTTTTCGGCAAGCGTGCAGAGTTTGCACCTTGCCGGATGGGATATGGGATGGCCTAGGCACAGACCAGATATAGACAGATCAGATCCGAAAAGGTAGGCCGGGGTGGGCCAGGTCTTTAGCGCAGGCGCCAGTCGTAAAAAGGCGGCTGGCTGGACAACTGGAACGTGCGATTTCGACCTTCTTTGTCCCGGATTGTATTGCACGCTCGAGTGTACTTAAGCAGGAGGTACTTACCACTGCCAGGTAGACAACGCCCTGCTCATCTGCTCATCCCACAACCCCACCGATCGAGCGAGGCTCATGCACTTGATCTGGCGGATAGTCCGGCTTAATTCGCCGGATCCCAATCGCGGAGCCATAAAATGGACATCTGGAAGCACTGTCTGCACAAAAAACTCGATTCGTTTTTTAGGTTCTCACGTACACAGATTAGGAGTTATCTTTCAAGGAAGGATTTAGCGCTATTTTGACACACGTACTCTCAGATTTCTCTTATAATAATGAATAGTAATTTATATCTTCTACTGACCATCGAAACTCATGTCCCTACTTTGCATTTTCCATGTATCCTTGCAGATAGTAAAATCGACGATCGGTTTCCGCACCACCATCGGTTTCGCCTGCACTTCGACGTGAAGAGCATTCCCGCCGAGGAGAAGCTGAAGGCGGCGGAGCTGCAGTTGACCCGCGATGCGCTCAGTCCGCAGGTGGTGGCCAGGACGGCGTCGTCGGCGGCGGCGGTGAATCGGACGCGCTACCAGGTGCTCGTCTACGACATCACGCAGGTGGGGCTCCGGGGCCAGCGGGAGCCGGGCTACCTGCTGCTGGACACCAAGACGGTCCGGCTGAACAGCACGGACACGGTGAGCCTAGATGTCCAGCCGGCCGTGGACCGGTGGCTGGCGGAGCCGAAGCGCAACTACGGACTCCTGGTGGAGGTGCGCACTGTGCGCTCCCTGAAGCCGGCGCCGCACCATCATGTGCGGCTGCGACGCAGTGCGGACGAGGCGCACGAACGCTGGCAGCACAAGCAGCCGCTCCTGTTCACCTACACGGACGATGGGCGGCACAAGGCGCGCTCCATTCGGGATGTGTCCGAGCGAGGTGGTGGCGAGGGTGGCTCTGGCAAGGGCGGCGGGGGAAGGAATAGGAGACACCAGCGGCGACGCAAGAACCACGACGACACGTGCCGACGGCACTCGCTGTACGTGGACTTCTCGGATGTGGGCTGGGATGATTGGATTGTGGCGCCGCTGGGCTACGATGCGTTCTACTGCCACGGAAAGTGCCCGTTCCCGCTGGCCGACCACTTGAACTCCACAAACCATGCCGTGGTCCAGACGCTGGTCAACAATCTGAATCCCGGCAAGGTGCCGAAGGCCTGCTGCGTGCCCACGCAACTGGACAGCGTGGCCATGCTCTATCTCAACGACCAAAGTACGGTGGTGCTGAAGAACTACCAGGAGATGACCGTGGTGGGCTGTGGCTGTCGATAGATTCGAGATTCTATAGCCCGGAGTGCAGATGGAGATCGGAGATCGCAGATCGAGAAGCGAGCGAGAGAGCATCAAATGCTGTTTGGTTCCAAGCCGTCAATGCTTTAAACACAACGCAAACAAAATGGACTGAATATTTGAATTTTAAGTGTAAATCGTTAGACTTTAATCGTATGTATCCGGCTGCAGCCACGCCCACAAACCACGCCCACGCCCACAAACTACCACACCCACCCTCCGTCAACCTTGGGAGCCTCTGTCCGCTTTCCCCAGCCAGGCTGGGGAATCCCCTGGAGCAGAGTGAGCGCAGAGTCCACTGTAAATAGCCGCCATGCCATGTCCTCCTCCAACCGGACACCCTCGTGTCCCCTCCCGTGAGCTGCTGGAGAAGAAGCGAAGATTTCGGAAGAGAGAGAGGAGACCAATTGAACAAATTGTATAGAAATGCTAATATATTAAACTACTATATCTACGCGAATACACTGGTATTTATGTACGTCAGAGCTGCTCGCACAGGGCCCCAAGGGACATACGCCCTTCGAATGACTCAAGGCCCGCGAAGGCTCTGGGTGAGCAGCTCTGGCTTATGTATATGTATGCATATGCATATATGGAAAGGAGAACTCTTCGACTAGACGTTTTTTGTTAATAATTTTATAAAGCAATCCATTGTAAATTAGCTAGTTAACGAGTATAATCGATGAATGAATAATGACTTGAAATTATCTAGGAACTATCAGTTATGGCATATGTAACACTCTTGTATATGTACTAAATACACTCACTCACACACATACCCTCATCCATAAGCACACAAACGAAATGGTATTTAAACATCGTTCCGAATTCAACTAAACTGTAACTGTAACTGTATAAACAAATAGAAAGAACGAACCTTTCTGCACTAAAACGTATGCTCTATAAATATATGAATAACTATTTACATCGTTATGCGTTCTAAGCTAAGCTCGAATAAATCCGTAAACGTTAATTAATCTAGCGAAGTAAGTCCTAACCGTTAAGCTCAGCATGTTGGATAAATTAATAGTGACGAAAGAAAACTGAAAAAACCCCATAAAAAAGAAAACTCGAGAAAATGAGAATATCGATTCGTGCCTGATGTTGCAGTGCACGATTTGTATATGTAACTTTTCATATAAATTTTATTATTTTATTTATTTAAAACAAAGCATATTTTTGATGAAGATGACGATGATGATGATGAAGATGCGGGAGCGATGAGGAAAAAGAAAGATGAAAAATATAAAAGAAAAACAATTTATTAAAAAAAAACATACACTTTTATTTTATTTTTATTCGAATGGAAATGGGTAAAGGTAAGTTGCCAAACACTTGTCCTTGGATCACTCAGCAGAATTAGGACTAATGAGGTCTTGTTCTTGTGTGTCACCAAAAAACTATAAATAACAAATTTAATAAAAAAAAGATCCTTCGAGCCGGATTTGAACCAGCGACCTATGGATGTCTACGAAATCTCCAGCTACAGTCCACCGCTCTACCAACTGAGCTATCGAAGGTGTTATCAGCACAGGTGTTTATTTTAAGCTAGCTTTAATTAATACATTAAATTAAAAATATAAAGTGCATTCCCAAATAGCTCAATTTGATCTTTTGAGTGCCCTAAGTAAATACAAAAATATCCTTCGAGCCGGATTTGAACCAGCGACCTATGGATGTCTACTTTATGAAATCTCCAGCTACAGTCCACCGCTCTACCAACTGAGCTATCGAAGGCGTTGTCTGCTCAGGTGTTGACGCCAAATTTTGGTCGATTATCAATTTTGACTCAAGAAGTGCTTGGCAAAATAACTACATCGGGCGAAACAAAGCAAAGCGCTTATCGCAGCATTAAAGGCAACAAAAAACACTGCCACAGGTATGGCACCCCACTACGTGTTGCGCGTCGGTCGCCGATAAGAAGCGTGTGCAAAAGTGCTCTATACTAAGTATTTAGATTAAAGCATAAGAAATACGAAGCATTTATTGAATGTAAATAAATCAGAAAACCAGCTATTAAGCAGCGGCACAAGGGGTAATTTGTTGTGGGACTTGAAGCAAGTGACACTAAATAAGTCAGATCTAAGCGTTCGATAACGATCAGCCTGCATATCAACTTTCCTAGGAACTGTCCAGCTGAGCTTTACAAATTGCTGGCAAATGAGATGACGGGAATCTGGAAAAACTATTCAAACAGCTGAATGAACTTTGATGCTGATAAGGCTGGGTAATAAATTTAAATTATACATAACATACTGTAGTATGTCCAGCAACAAAAATTCAGTCGCATTCCATTGATTCTTTAAATGAATGTCAAGTAAGTGGAATTACGCCACAGCCTGAAATGATTTCAAGAATTTAAATGATCAATTGCATAGCTAGACATAATTAAATTAACTTATCTTAATTAAAAATAATAACTTCGTGAATATTACTTTAATTTAAAAAAAAAAACCAGACAGAAGAAATGCCTTATTAAAGTAAGAAAATCATATTTATCTTAAACGAGGCATAGAAAAAATGTTTCTCATTTGGATTTTAATAACTTTATATTTAAAAAAAATATTTTTGAGTTTCCACAGAATGTTTGTAAACAAATGCATACATCAATCCCAAGCTCAATCGCACTATTGATTGCTCAATTGATTAGATTGGGGATTGCCCTAGAGTCTGCTGCAGCTGGGAACCTAGATTCGACCTTTGTCTATTTATAGACCCGCCGATAGGAAGCTATTACAGAACCGAATGAAATGAAAATCAATCTCAAGATGCAAAGCCTTTCATGTGGGCTCGCAACAAGACCAGGTTGGATGAGTCATGAGGGGATTTCGGCTGGGTTTATCGGGAGAGTAAATTAATTTACCCATTCCATACCCAAGACCGGACACAGTGCGTTTTTTTCGGCTCAATTAAATGACTCATCAGGAGGCAGGGAGAAAACCAATAGCCATTGACTTGCCACACACAAAGTCGGACGAGATAAAGTCCGCCCGGAGGTCCTTTTTTGGCAAGGAGAACTCTCTGATTGGTTTCCTAGGAACTTGGCAATTTTTTTGATCTATCTAGGAGATAGGACAACGCCCACATATCGTGGCAGGGGGCGGCTGTTGGGAAAATTCATTCAATCATAGCGGGAAATTGATACCCAGATCAAGGGGCTTCACCGACCGAGCGAGCTGATCTAAGACCGCTGATAAGCAAAACTGGCTGGAAATTCTAAAAGGGAGAAACTAAGCCGAGAGCCTATTCCGAAATTCCAATTCCGAGTCATTCTTAAAAATTATGAACATTTGTTGTAACATACCTGGGCAAATTACCAATAGCCCACGGAACCCTCGCCGCGGGAATCATTTTTCCTTATCTAACAAGACGTTCTGGGCAATCGATCCGCACACACACTCGGTCCTAACTCTTGGACCTTGCTCAATGGATCACACACAAATCGCCGCTCATGGCGCTTAGCTCGTCTCCCCTCTTCACCTGCCCTCTCACCTCTCACCTGTCCCTCATCTCTCCGGCGGCTAGCTGCGGCTGCATCTGTGTGTGCCGGTGTGTGTGTTTTGTCGGTAATTATCCGTAAGCTGTCAGTTTTTTCGCTCCGCTTCCTCCAATGCACTTCTTGGCTAACCTTTTCTGACCACGGTAAGTGAACGGCATTAGGGATGATAGTTCTCACTGGAGGGTCGTGATTAGCCTTTCAATTTATTGGGAATTAAATAAAGCAAGTTATTAGTCAAAGACTTACCTTCTTGAGAAAATAACTGATATATATTTTAGTGTTTGTAAAGACACCCTTATTAAAATATTTCACTTTTGTACAAAGGTATTAAATAAACGGGATATTGTTGCCAAATTTAAGCTGAAGTAGACATGATATTTTTCGTTTGTAATTATAGAAGGTACAAATTGTTAGTAAATCATATAAAATAGTAAACAAATCTTATTAAAAGCAACGTACACTTTCTGAATCCCTGCCAGGACCACTGAGGTGAATCTAACCTAATAACCCGAACGTGAATACATATGACTTCAATGGGAGAGCAGAAAAAAATGTATCTCCCTCTCCCTGAGCTAAAAATATATATTTTAAGAATCGAGAGTATTTGGGGTTATTTTTAATCTTTTAATATTCTTTTTTTAACTTTACGAATTTCATACTTAAATCAAGAATGTTTGATTTATTTTGTTCTTTTAATTCCAAAACGGCATTAGATTGATCATTAAACCCAAATTTTACTTAAAAATATTAAGACATCGCGTCAATAAAATCTAGTCAAAAAAGTTTGATTTTTTCGAGTAAGTTTTTTATCTGTGTAATATAGTTTATTTGGCAATGCTATTTGATAAATGATGGCAGCCCTACTTGTATATTTTTGAGCTTTGTTACATTTTATTGAGTATCTTTCCTTTGATTTTTGTCACGCTCCCATCTCTAAGTTATATACACATATAGATCAACAGATATTGGTCCGCTGGCCGTTTTCGTTATTCGATTTTTATGACTTGCCGCATATTTGGCATCCTAATTGGTTTGTTAAGTATTCCCCTCTGCCTTTGCCTTTTCGGGCCGTCAAAAATTGCCCCTTTGGCTTATCGGGAACACACTTTGTCAGAGAGCCCAACAGCGGCTGCTGTAGCCTTCGTGACATGGTCCGGCACGGGAGGCTTCTAGGCCTCCAGGAGAGTTCTCTGGACTGAACCCTTGGACTGATAAGACGGATCGTGTCTTCTACGCGCCTGCGGCATGATTCACTTCACTCGGTCCCGGGCGGGCCACAGGCGATGCTGCGTAGATGCTTGTTGCGTATCACAAATATAGCATCCCGGGGAGATGACTCACGGCCGGCGTTTACTAGGTGGCCACGTTAATTGTCGCCCCCGATACGCACAGTCTTTGTTTACACCCGGCGCGCCGTCGTTTCATCTCCCCGAAACGAGAAACCCAAAACAATCGCCACTCACATTCGATATTCATTGCTGCTGGCTCTGCATAAAGCCAAGCTCATTTCCCCGCCTCAGCGAGCTCCCCTTCACCGCGACGCGACGCACTGCAGCCACTTAAATTTGGCTTTTGCTGATAAGTTGTCTTTCATTCGGTTTGTTTATGAACTCGTTTCGCGGCGAACCATATATAGACCTTCGATAGCTCAGTTGGTAGAGCGGTGGACTGTAGCTGGAGATTTCACAAAGTAGACATCCATAGGTCGCTGGTTCAAATCCGGCTCGAAGGATTTTTTTTTCAATCATTTTTTTTAAATTATTATAAAACATATGAGTACGGAAGTATGGTTCTCTACATGTTTAGTATTAAAGTTATTAACCATTTCAAGGTCTATCTCTTATTTTTAAATTTAAATATATATATTGCCTTATCTAAAATATATTTAAAATTTATAGAAAACAATTCAGAAATTATAGAATGTAGATAAACAATTTTAGTCATCGTTGGTATCAGATTGTCTTATCTGTTTTAAGAAACACCTTGCTTTTCTAAGCCTTGGATATATTCTGTTGTGTAAGTAGATCTTTATAGATGGATATTTTACCTTTATTTAAATTTAAATTATATCTTGAGTAGCAGATTATTTTGTTGTGTATACGCCAACCCATACATCACATGTTATACCCCCAAGAGACACAGTCAACAGGCAAGAAAGAAGAGTTAAAAAGAGCCAAAAAGGCCCCTCTGATAAATCTGTAGCAGATCATAAAAGAGAAAACAAATTGTAACAGAAATTACAGCCCTCAATTTGCATTTGTCCTATCACAAAAGAGGAGGCAACAAAGCCAGAAGAGCCGGAATAATAAAAACTGGCAGCCAAAAAGGCAACAAAGGCATCTGGCTCGGCATCGGCATTAAAGTCCAGACTTTTTGACTCACAGCCGCTGAATCGAATTGCTGCAGACGTCCTGCCGCTTTGGCTGCCGTTTCTCTCCGGCTCCTGCTCCTGCTTCTGCTGCGGCTCCTCCTCCCGAAACAGATGCTATCAATACATCATTTGCCTTTGTGCGGCTGTCACAAATTCATTCACCTGTTCTCGGGCCACGACTTCATCATCAGAAGCCGGAGCAGCGGCAGCTCGGCCTGGCCAGACAATTATACTGCGTTGATCTCCAATTAGGCTGTCGAAACTCCATTTACACGGCCAACGGGCGTCCCATAAAATACTCACTCGCAGCAAGACTGCGCCTTTCATATCGTCATATCGGGGGAAATATGAAGGCAGAAGGCAGAAAACAGCCACAGATTCAGGTCTCGTTAAGGTGCAAGTCATCATCATCGCATCTCCTCCTCGGGAACCATCATCATCCTCCTCATCGGCAAGTTAAGTAAATACAAATATGAATGAATTGCTCACTGGCTCCTTGGGTAGATCTGGATCTGCATCTGGATCTTGGCAGATCATCATCCGGCATTGTCTCAGCCGTCATCCTCCCCGATCCCAGATCTGCGTTCCCCCTCCCCTGCTACTTCCACTTTCAAGTTGAGTGTTCAGGCGTACAACTCAAGAGTGTTTGCCCTTTCAGCGATCTCCATCTCGATCTCGAGCCCGATCTCTTAGCCATATAACAGTTGCACTTTTGCCTGGCTGAAGTTCGAAATTCGTGTAATTTCTTAATGGCTCCGATACGAGCCAGAGTGCATGATGCATGGCTCTCTTTGCCGCGAAGCCTTATATAGGTCTGGTGTGCTCGACCTTAATTAGTTCAACACTCGTTAGATATTCCACAAGCCACAGGCATCCGCCGGTGCCCATTTGCATGCCGCCGATCATGTCGATGGCATGCCGTCGAAGAACATAATACTCACGTTGGGGAACAGCTTTTTCCTCATTACTGAAATTCCATTAGATCGGAAGAAGCGGAGATGCCTGAGCGTAATGAGAACTTAACATACACTAACAATTATCTTGACATTATTAGCCCAGAGTTTTAAACAATTAAATATGGCCTTGCAAATTACTTCTATTTTTATGCCATAGCATGTTCATCTGTACTATCTTTTTTTAGATGAAATTACAGGCATAATTTACAAAAAAACTCTGTAAACTTATAAGTTCATTGGTTAACTGACAATGTAAACAAAGGAAATGAAGAGATAAAACGTAATTTTTTTTTAGCACAATCAGGATCTTGCTCCTTGCCATTTCCAGTCATAGTTTTCTTTAGCTTTTATTACCATTAAACACTGTAATCAGCATCCTTCACCTACTTCTTTTAACTTCTCCTTGGCCGGCTACCCTGCCATGCGGCAGTTAATACCATGAATAAGGCAAAAGTCTTGGTATTTTAATAACCAGACACACACTCGGGTGTTAAAATGGGGCGCCACAGCCATGGAAAGCCCAGCCAGCCGCTGTGGTTGCGGTGGACGCAGCGCGTCGCTTTGTCTGCAGCTTCGGTTGCCGCAAAATAAAAAAATAAATACAGAAAATATATATAAAAAGAGGAACGGGCGACCAAGAATACTTTCCAGCTTTCCCCGGCAGACCGAGAGAAGAACGTACCGGCCGGGAGCAAGAAATCTTATTAAAGCGTAACTAAATGCCACGGATTAATGTCTAACAGGCGGTGGCACCCAACAGGTGCTGCGCATAAATGCCAGTTTAGTGGCCGGTCTGACAGCAGGACACGCTGGGTGGAAGTGGACCCCACATGCGCCATTAGCATATAAGCCCCAGTCAACTAATGAAGGCAACTGCAAGGCGGCCACTGCCACTGCCACTGCCGCTGGGGCAAGTTCGCTGCCTAAGTCATTCGTTAGGAGCAGACAAGTTCGCCGCCTAAGACTCGCGCCAGGAGGATCTGGCTTGAGCCGGAAAGTGAGCAAGGAAAGTGAGGCGGCTACGGTGGCATATTCGAGTGTAATCAAAACAAAAACAAAACAATTAATCAGCAGAAATCTCTGTTTCTGTATTTAATATCCAATTAGCATTTCCGAACGTGTGCCCTGCTATTCAAATGAGGCGAGAAGTTAATTGAATGTGAATTCATTGCAGCATGCTCGAGTCGTGTGAACTCAGCTGGAGTTTGTCTCCTACTCTGCTCGGGCGCTTGGAAATTTGTTTGCTACTCGACTTGATAACTCGCGGCACTCGCTGTGACATTTATGGGCTTGTTTCACAAGCCCTAATGACTCAACCGAACTGGACCATTAAATACCTGCATTAGTTCCTGCTCCAGCCCCGTTGACCGTCATTAGAATCCAGTTGAAAGTTATCTTTACAGTTATGCATAAATTAAATATTAATATTCCCTTTATGTGCAAAATACCCAATAAAACGGTGGCCACACATTAAAGCTGTAACGCAAATACTGCGACTACAGCCCTCCTTCTTATTTTCCTAATTAATTGGTATATTTTATGGCTGGAATATTAATAAATGCAAACAAGTTTGAAAATAATGCACTGTAAATGAGATGCAATTAATTTTAATAGGATACTCAGTTTATAAATAAATTTATTTATTATAAATTTCATAAATAAAATGTTAACACAAATCACAATTATTATTTCTATGTTTTTTAGAAAATACAAAAAAAAGGTCTTAAAGATTTAAGTTTTCCTGTATGGATATCAACTTTGTAATCTAGTAAATTCAAATTCAATCATTTGCTTGTAGTTGTTTATGAGGAATGTCTAAAATATTGACAATATTTGTAGATACTTAACTATTATTTATCGTTCCATCATCCCCATACTTCAAACCAATTGCCCTGTAATCCCATAGTCAGGCCTTTACAAGTTCTCCCTTCGAGTTCTCCGTCACTAATTGCATTAAATAAACAAAATAGTTGCTTATATGCGTAATTATGAATCGCATCAGCCTGGGCAATTTTCCAGCTCCCCCATCTAGTCCATCGGTTCAAGCAATTAATAAACTAAAGACTGCATTTGAATTTTCAATTTGACACTAGCTCCCCGCGTCCCAGCGGCCGTTGAGTGTTAGTTTGATTTATCATTTGCTAATTGAAAAATTATACTGTTTTGTATTTGTCAGGCAGTTAGTTAAAATGTTGTCATGTGGGGGTGATAATGACGGGGGACGCGGGCGGCTGACAGTGCCAATTTACTGAATGATCCAAGCCGACTCGGAATCAAGCTCTCTGCCCAGGCGCAGGTTGTAAATGATACGACTGAGGAATTTTTCCTCGGAATTTTGATTGAGTTGAATAAGCAATCGAATGTCTGAAATTCGTATTTAATATGTAAATGAATTGTGTAAGTGCCGGGCTAAAAATAGCCAATCGTCAAATAGGCGCGCTGCAATTCCGAAGCAATCGAAAGACTTGGCGAACGAACTTGATCCCGAACACTCAGCGACTGCAGCTCATTGTTATCCTTTGGCGGCGGGGTGGCTGCTGCGGGGAGGAATGGGAAAATTTATAAGCTACCCGGCGAATTAATGCACATAAATAAACAAAATGTGACGTTGAGCGAAAGACAAGCACTTGAAGTATTTTAATTGTCTAAATGCCAGCGCTGATGATCAGCTCCCAAAGCCGACAACAACAAACCAACCCGAAAGCAACCAGCAACAATTGCTCGACTCTTCAAAGCTACACTTGGCAACAGGAATGGGTTCTTAGGAGTGTAAGCTAAATTAAAATTAAAATTTATTCGTATACCTTAAACAGTTCAACATCACATTTACTGACTTGCTTTGTGAATTTCGTATTTCGTTATTGTTAAATAGTTTTGAAATCTAAACAAATTATTTATTAAATAAAATAAAGTACCTGTTAATACATCGCTTATTAATTTGTAACATTTTATTTTTAATATTTTGGGTAACTCCGAATGTATTACCCTTACGATGAGTGTACTCGAAACTCGCCGCCCAGATGAGACTTGGGAAACTGTGGTAGCTGTGTGGCAGGCAGGAGCCTTTTGGCCGCTTGCGCCTACGACAATTTATGTGTTGGCTTGAAATTTCTCACAGAAAACAAAGGAAATTCCAGTTGGTCCGCAGGAATGTTTCGGCGAGTGAGTGGCGAGCAGAGCTGCGATTGGGCCGCCGCCGCCGCTGACATTTTGCATTTCGTGCAACGCATTCCTCGGGGCGCTGCCGGGCGCATGCGTACCACACACCAAGGAGGACACACCGAGATCCATGGAACCCATCCACCATGAATCCATGATTCCACAAGGCCTGGACCATCGTTCGTTGCCGGCATTGACACTGATGAGTGCGGCGCAGCAGCCTCGAATGTCGTTGCCAGAGGCAAGAGACCAAGTCCGAGTCAGAGCAAGAGCATCGCATCTGGCCGCCAAGGTGGTCACCCCAAATGCAACACGCAACAACAACTGCGGCGTGATTGTTATGGCTCTGGTTGCCTGGCTCTGTCTCTGTCTCTGTCTCTGTCTCTTTTGCTGGCTCTCCCTGCCTTGTTTCCCCACAGTTGCATTGTAAATTCGTAAAACAATAAAGAAATAAATTACTTTCGGCCCCAAGTCCAAGCCAAGTCCAAGCTCAAGAACTCTTGTAGCAGACTCTGGCTCAGACAGGCGCACAAAGAACACGACGAAGCGTTGAAATCGTCGTGGCTTTTGTCCGAACAGGAACTGTTCAGCTCAGCTCAGCTCAGTTCGGTTCAGTTCAGCTAAACAAACAAACAAACATAACATATTGAGGGAAAATGGCCGTTCCCTCGAATCCAGCCAGCCAGTGTGGCCCCGGACTCGGACTGGGCCTCTGTTCTCCATCCTCCCACAATTCCCTCGGCGGAGCAAACATAATGTCTGACATGAACTTTGCGCGCTGCTGAAATTGCAATTTTAATGCAATTCGTGAGCCAGCCAATCGTTCAAGTCCAAGTACAATTGGACCACCCCGGTGCAGACCGATGCAACTTGTATTTGGACTTGGACTTCAGCTGGGAAAGGGGACTGCGATTGTGGAATGGCGATGAGGACGGCCTGGGGATGGGGATGTGGGCAGGTCAAGTTCTCCAACAAGCGAGGGAGGAAAGGAGCACCCAACACCCGCACCGAACGAACCAAAATGATGATGAGGCTGTGCCACACGAACATATGCCGTCTATTAGCGAGGGGAGATTGAGTTTTAGTGGCTAAGAAATCTGAGGTCTAAAAATTAATTACAATTATTATGGGGGATAATAGTCAATCATGTGCTTGTAATATCTTAAGGATGTGTGATATCTCTGAAAACTATATATTTAAATTCCCCATATTTTAGAAGCCACCCTCGAACTTATGAGCTTCCGCCCCGCGGGTATAACGAAACACAAAGCATTTGGCGTTGCCAAGAAGTCTGCCATGACAAAAGCTCCAGTCTCCAAACTGGGCTCCATCTCGAGTGGATATGGCTGTGGATGTGGTTTGGAGCAGGGTGATCGGCAGACGGGATCTGAAAACTGAAAACAACTGAACACTGAACACTAAACACTGAACGCTGAAAACAGCGACTGAGCGGGGTGTCATGAAATGCCAAAATGTCTAGCTGCGAACGACCGAAAAGTAAGAGATTCAACATCAGCACACACACATTGATTTCAATAATCAACGGCGGACCCGTTGTTTCTGGTTGTTGATTTTCGGCTTTTGATTTTATGTGTTGCTGCCCCGAGGGCTTAATCTAGATATATGCACACAAAGAAACATGGGGAAAAAAGCGAAGAAAATCATCGACAATCAGCCCCGAAAAGTGCTTCAAAAAACGAAATAAAGGTAAGTCGAGGTTTCCCCTCCTTTGTTGTTTCTCATAATTTTTTTTTTTTATTTTGAAGGGGCCCGAATGCCACGCCCCCCCTCCAGCCCCGCCAACAAACGATCAACGACGAACAACTGCTCAATTCATTTTGCGTCTTTAATGGAATTCTTATCGTGCAGCAAATTATTGTTATTAATTATTTTCAATTCAATGGAGCAGGTAAGGCAGCCACATCAATTGCTCAGCTCGACTCGGTCGACGCTCAAGGGTTGGGAGCGACACGCTGTCTGTGACTGTAACTGCCCGAGACTCTCGGGCGAAATATAAATATGAAAAATTTCATTAAAAATTTATTAGTGTTTAGCCCCGGCTGGTGTTTGCGCTCGTGTGGAATTGAGTGGATTCAAGTGGAGTGGCGAGGCACACCTTGTGGTGCAAATTAGAAATCGCGCTGATTGCGGATTAGCCTCCAGTTAAATGATGTTTGACTGATGTGGATGGGGATGCCGTTGGAGCTGCGAGTTGAATCTGGGCACCACGGAAACCGATAGAGGTGCGTCTCGGGCTCATATTTCAACGACATTTACAATTTAATAAATTTTATAATTGATGGGGTGGGAATACAATATACATACGCGGGTGGATAGATAACAAATTGTATTGACTATATATTTGAAGACACTTTTGAAAAACTATATTTTCATTAAAATTGATTCAATTTAGGTTGTTTAAATAATTTTTTATTTTCTACATTTTATGTTTTAAAGGGGTTACAAGAAAATAAATTCTTAAGACAGAAATTCGTATGATAATGCTAGGAAGACCAAGATTTTTAAAGTTTCAAGATGATAAATTCTTCAAAAATTTAGAAAATCTAGGTAGCAAAAATCAACATATGTTGCCTAGCAAAATATAAAATGCTTAAACTAGTAGAAAATAAATAATAATTCAAGAAGCAAACATATTTTTGTTTGGCTCGCATTTCCAGAAAAATATTAAACTCGACTTGCGTAATATTTACCATACTTTCACAAGTGTTTTTTCCTGTTTTCCCTAAGATTTCACAGGCTTAACTGTCTCGTTTAGTACTTTTTGCAAGCCGCGGCATAAGTAAATGAAAACAATGTTCACTATTCATTGGCCATCATCGTTGGCGGCATCAAAGCCTTTGGCTGTATTTAGTATTACTTTTTTTTTTGCACCCCGTGGAGCGCCAAAAAGTAGCCAAGCGTGTGTCGATCGCTGATCTTTCGGCTTACAAATTAGAAAAACCAACAGCAGCAGCTCACAGGATGAAGATGAAGCTCTCACAGCGGGCCGATCATGATGATCGTTCATCATTACCATTTATCATGTTCAACATTCAATGCGTTTTGCGTGCACAGCAAACAACAAATAAAAATGTCTGTTTGCTGGCCTTATGACAGGCAGAAATACCATAAATGTGTTATACGAGCGAATGAGCAGCGAACATTCAACATTATTTTAATGATTTGTAATGGTTGTCAGAATTTTGGAGGCTGTGCTTTATGGGAGTGTTTTCGCTGTTGAACTTTAAACGATCAAAAATTGATGGGAATTCCACGGCATGTGGATAAAATACAGGCAGCTTATCCAGAAATCATTTGCCAAATAGGTTAACTGTTTTTTAAAACTCTTAAAAGGCAATGAAAAGTATTGCTTGAAGCCAGCTGTTAATTTCATAGTGTTATTGTCTGTTAATATATTTATTTACAGACAATTAAGTCCTTGAATATTCAAAATTTTAAACAAAAAATACAAATTGAAGTAAAGAGAGAGAGAGTGAGAATTTAAATAAATTTATAAATACCCAATGACAATTTTTATTAGCCCAAAATGTCAAAATAAAGCAAGGCGTTATTTTTCAAGTTTAATTTATATTTTTAAAAATGCTGTTAGATGTCTTCCTTTTGTTCCCAAAATGAAGCCATTCATTTTATTGCCAAACTTTGCGGTCAAACCGATTACCAACTTCCTTTTCAGCACCCACTCAATTAATTTGTTGCTATTTTACGGGGACTCTGTGTGGTCGCAGTCATATCCCGACCGCAAATTACTAATCAGTCCGTTCCGACTCCGACTCACACGAAGAGTCTCAGCCCGAAATTTATGCGGCTGATTAGCGCGGCTCAAACATTTTTTAGCAGCCAAACAAATTAGCCCCACTTAAGGCCGGCGATTGGGTATTATTCGGCCAACAGCGGAGGCTTCCCAAAAAGCGAAACTTGGCCAACACCCGAAGTGTCTATGCGGACACCTCGACTACATCCTATGCCCAGCTTCGATCCGCAGTCGAAACAGAGATATAAAATAAAAACAAGAATCATATAAAAAATCGTTAATAAATTTCACAGACGGACAGAGGTACGGACTGAGACTCGGACTGGATCTGGGGGATATTAGGTGGATGGGGATCCGATCCGATCCGAATCCCGATCGGGATCGGGACGGGCAGCAGCTGCAGAGTGGAGTGGAGTGGGTAGAGCTACCCTTTTATGCGGCCAGCTTTGGGCCCGAGGCCAGATAATCTAAAGTAAAACCCGTGGAGCATAAATAAAAAAGAAATTACTTAATTTCTTAATAATGTTGAGGCTGCCTGGCTGTTGTTGCCAATGGCTTGTTTCGACAACTTTTTTATAATCCTTTTAGGGGCTCTCCCAGAGCGGCAGGCAGCTGCACTGTGAGAAATGTCTGTGCGGGCCCCGCTTTTTCGGTTTCGGTTTGGTTTCGGATTCTGTTTATTTTTTTATATTTTACTGCTTTTGTTTTACATTCTGTTGAAATGAAATCTTTATTTCCTTTCGTGACTATAATTAATAATTTTCGGCCCGGAGAGGGAGAAGCAGCATCTGACCACCGATCACACCACACACGCAGATCATCATTATCTCCGCGATGATGATCGAGTCGAGGCCAGAGCCAGCCTCTATCTCTCTCTGGAGCTCGGCCTGTGTGGCAAGCAGAAATTGTTTTATGTCTGAAAATTGTTGGTTTGCCACAGCCCTTGATTTTGTTTCTGCCTTTAATGGTTCCCTGGCGGCCAGCCTGTCTCCTGCGGTTTGACTTTGAGTCTTCTTCTCCAGCTTTTTGGGTGGTTCCCCATATGCCATCTGTGTGTGTATTTGCATTGGCGTACTGCGTAGTAAATCATTTGCTAATTAGCAGCTAGGACCCGAGCAGCAGAGGTATCTCGGAAGAGGCTCCAGGAGAGCGTGTGTAGGCAGGCAGCGTTAATTTGAATATAATTGTGAAGAATGGAATGACCGGGGGATATTCGGGGCTGTTGGCCAACTAGAGTCCTAAATATTGCATAAAATATTAAGTTAATAAACAAATAATAGAGGTACCGAACATTATAAATCTCACTAAAAATCCACACCTATCATTTCTCGTACAATTTAAATAATCTTTAAATTTCTATGTTAATTCCCAGTGATGGAAATTAATTGATCGCTTAATTCTTGTGTTCCAGCATTCAACGAAATTCCTTCATAAATCCATACGGGCTCAAATCGCTTGGGAATTCCCAAATGCAAAACTCCCAAATCACTCTCCCAGCGCTGGCAAGTTCGCTGTCCAAGTCTTTTGTTGCTGCCACCAAGCTTCACTTTCAACGGCCAAGCCAGAGATCGGCATTCCTTTCGATTTGTGGCTGTTGTGGCTGCTCAGCCGAGAATTAATGTCTTGCGATAGCAAATTTAATTTATTGCGATAATTTTTCATTTTTATTTTTGTCAACAGCCAGAAGGGGAACAGCCAAGAGCCGAGAGTCGAGCCGAAGAGGCAAAAAGCGAACACCGGAGCTGAAATTTGAGAGGGGTCCCGCCAGAAATAATACTACCTGTGTGTGTGCTGGCTTATGCGAGAGCCGCAGTGACCTGCGATAAGCGGTACTAATAATGGCTAATAAGGCCATTATAAGGGTATAAATTGTTTTGTTAGCACTCTCAATAAATTCTGAACAAAACTGTGTGTGTTTCAACCCACCAGCTGGCAGCGGAAGGGAATTGGATCTCCTTAATTTATGTTAATGGAGACTCAGCTACAAATTGCAATGTCTCTGTTTGCCCTTTGTCTTCCTTCGACTCCACGCCACGCCACTCTCTGCAGCTTGGATTTTATTATTTGCATATCATTGCCGCCAGATTTTTAATAAATTTCCATGTTCGCTGCCTCTCTTGCTTTTCCACTTGCTGCGCCCGCCGTGTGGTTGTTGTGATTGTTTTTAGTGGCTTTAGCGTTTATCGCGGCATCTGTCCCCCCGATGTCCCAGAGTTGCCAACATTTTGTCGGCACTTTTGGTCTTTGTTCTGCGCTGTTGGGCTGCTGCATTTTTGCCTGATTTTTTCTTCTTATTTTGTATTTAATCGATTGTTCATTGTTTTGTTCAGCGATGGCGATGGTGGTGGTGCTGCTGCTGGGGGTCTTAATGTGGCAGCCGCATTTATTATTTCGACATTCTTAACGAACCCCAAATTTATGAGTTAATACAAAAATAAGCATAGGGATGCGACCAGGTCTCAATTTGTAACCGGTCTCCCCGCCGAGAGATCATCCCCAGCTGGTGAAATTTCGCTTCATAAATTACTCACTTAATTGCCAATTTGCACTTAATTTTTCGTTCTCCTCCGTCGCTGTCGCCGCTGCAGTTAATTAAGCCGCTTCAGCCGCATTGCGCATACGCAGCGTGTGCCGGCGAGAGAGGCGGACAGGCATTTCGCTCCGCTCTTCTGACCTTGTCCAAAGTCTCTCACATCGATACGGTTATTATTTATGCTTAAATCGAAAAGCGAGCTCGCGATGCGTGACCCCAAGTGGTAAATGGGGGCTCGAGGGCCTGTAGGAAGTTGTTAAAAGTTAGCAGTTCGTATTTACATACAAAATTATAATGCATATTTACTTAAATTCTTTATTGATGTACCTATTTTTTGTTTTGTTTAAATTACAAACATAAATGTGCAGGGTTCTATAAATAATTGTGAAACCATAACACACCGAGCCCAAATGTATACCAAATTCAATTTAAATTTAATTGCTAGAAATGCTCTACGCATATCGTATTAAATGTTTCTGGCTCTAACTGGAGACGTGTTGTCTGGCAGCCAAAAGTCTACGCCAAAACTAGGCAAACCCAAGCCGATCGGCGAGACCAGCATCAACAAATAGATAGTGAAGCGGTTGCGAGGGGCAACGGGGGGACGGAACTCTTTTCTTTGCCTGAAACTGAAACCTGTATTGTGGTTTTTGACAAATGCTCAACATGCGACAGCTGTTTACCCAATAAATCCATTAGCTGTACAAACAGCAACAACAAAGACAATAAATTTAGCAATTGACAAACAAAAGCGCTGCCTGGGTGTGACCAATAATCGATAATTGTAGGCTAATTTATCATTAATAAATATAAGAACGCTGACTGAACGAAAGTCAAACTGCAATAAAATTATAAATATATTTATTTAATTTCATTCACATTAAAAGTTTATGTTAAAAAATGTCTCATAAATAATACATTCAATCTTGTATTTATATTCGTTTCTCTTGACACTGCTAACCAGATGTGACTGCTAAGCCTCATGAATTTCTCGGCAAATTTTAAAAGCAAATGTGTCTTTGAAACAGCTTTTGAATTTTTAGACCAATTTTATAAACAGAAGGCATTTAAATGTTGTAGCTAATTTTATGGGCAGATAAAGTGCGTTTGACTTAACCATCGATGCTATTAAGAATATAAAATCACAAATTATTTCCCGATCCTAGGCTTGGTTCCCCGCTTGAGTTGGCTTATCCAAGCTGTGTAATTAGCAAATGAAAGGCATAAACCTGGAAAATAGTAGTTGCCATTGCCGCCTTTCTACACATCATGGCTCTGGCTGGCGTAGACATCACAGCGCCAGCGGTGAGCCGATGTGCCGATGCAGTGACGTTGGCAACAGCGCAAAACAAAAGACTCAGGCAACAAACTTGAAACCGCTGTGGCACATTTCTTTGCTTATCAAGTCGCGAGTAGTGTCTATGCATGTGTGTGTGGATGTGTGGCTGTGTGCTTGTGTAGCGAAGCGTAGCTGTATCTTATCTGGCCAATCAATCTTTGTTGTTTGTTTTAAACACGTTTCATAAAAATTAATTTTTTTATTTATTGAGCAAAGGCATTTGATGGCGTGCTGTGAATGATCCACTGCGAGAGATACGTCCGACAGTCGTGTGCTACACAAAACCCACCACCAGAGAGATAGAGAGGAGAGGAGAAACACCTGCTGGGCAACCCTGCCTCTGTACCGGCTCGAACTCGGCCCTCGCTGGTTGTTGTTGCGTTATTATCATATGATATCATCACCCGAAATTCCTCGCTCGCAAATAAATCCTACATCTAAATAAATTTCAAATTCTTGGCTCAACGCACACACGTATCTCCCGCTGCTTTGTTTGCATAGCATCGGCAGCGCTGCTCAACATCATAAAATATTAATTAATTAGTCAAGGAAAGAAAAAAGGTCTGTCTCTCGGTTAGAAAGCGTGCTCCACTCCGTGTGTGCGATAGAGGCGGCTAGAGGCTGACTTTGGTAGTAAAACTCCCGAGATAAGCTCAATCATTAATTTCTTTTGTATTTGCTCAGCCCCAAAACACAAGCTGAAGCTCAAACACAAACCGAAACAAGTTCAAGTTTATGGCCCGCTATCTGTCCTCGCTCGTTCCCACTCGGATGCTCCAATCGCTGCTGCGGCTGCTACACTTGCTCTTGAAGAAGTTGTTAAAGTTCTGTTTATTGACTCGAAAACGATGAGAAAATCAGCCAAATATTGTTCGTCTCTGCGCGCTGAGCTGATTTGGTCGATAAGCAATTTTATTTTTATGCCATGATTAAATGATTCTTTATGTGCTTCAACGAGAGGAGTTGAGAACTTAAAACTTGTTTTCGAAATAGTATTAACCCATTAACGGTTTTTTCAGGGGCCATAAAGCTCAAGAATTTTTCATTATGGAGGGAGTAATTGCTGTTTAAACATTGAAATGGAAACTATTTACTTACATTTTTAATTTTTAATGAAGACAATTATATTTAAAATATTTCCAATTCAAGAAATATAGTTCACCCTACCCTTTAAACATCAGCGGGTTAACTTGAGAAAGATCTCACAGGGCGTATGCGCAATAAGGAAATGCCAGTGGACTTAAAAGGCTTTTAACATCAGCCTACGTCCCATTTCCCCACTGTAGTTCAAGTGCAAAGAAAAAGAGTCGTAAAAACAAAAAGTTATAATAAAATATACTTACTTAATAAAGTATAGTTGGCCATTGTCCAGGTGCTGCGAGCTGTGGGAGCTAGCAGAAAAAGGCCACCACTAAATCAACCTGCAACAATTAATGCTAATGCTTCATAAAATGTAAAATATATTGCCTATCGATCTGTTGTTCCTATTTGTAACTCGCACTGCTGTATAGCGATTAATGGCGCGCACGTTTTTGTAATATGTCACATCAAACTATGCGCAGCCCGTTGCATTGGCAATTAGTTAACCACTACTTAAACGGCAGCAACAACAAGTGGGAACAACAAACGGCAATGCAACCGCAAATTAAATTGCTAACAAATTACAAAACAATTTAGAAGGCATTCCGAAAATGGCAGCCCACGATCCGAGACCGTTGGATGCGCCAAGCATTTTAACTAAACAATTTAAATCAAGGGTGACGAGCGGCATACACTCTACAAGTAAATTGGAAACGAAAAATATATAATAAAAACCAATAAGGGAAAGATATAATAAATTATACAAATCTTAAAAAACACTAGAAAATTATTTTAAGTAACGAAAGCACTTGAAATCTTTAAATATCTATTAAAAAGAGAGAAATAAAAGTATACATTTAACAATAAAAAATAACAATGCAAAAATGTCAACCTTGTTACAGCCATTCAAAGAAAAATTTTTAACAATTTATTGAAAGCGAAACGTGGAACAAAAATATATAAATGAGTCCACAAGATCAAAGCTTAAAAACGCATGCCCTAAGTAAGTTTTTAGCTTGTCTGAACTTCAGACAAAACTATTTGCGGCATTTGTCGACAAGATTTCCATTTGGTAAGAAAATATTTCATTTGACAGCCGCAATTTAAATGGCCAACAACATGTGCATTAAGACAGCTGGAATTTTTAAATATTTTTTGATGGCTTCACCAAAATTGGCCTCCAAAATACCTACAAAAAAACCAACGTTATTTTATTCTCGAACAGTTCTAACAAACTCCCCTCGCCGTCTGGCCTGGTCACGTTGGTGGTCCGTCGGGCAATTGCCGGCTCACGTTTTCCAACTCATGGTGGCGGCTTTTCGGGGTACGAAAATCACTTGAGCCGCCGTTGGGGCAGCTGCTGCGTGGAAATATTTTAAATAGTTTTCTAATAGCTGCGGCGAATAAAAATGCTGCCCTCTTTGGCCGGCAATCGGGTTTCCAGTTTAAAAAAAGTAAATCGCATAACCATAAGGATTTAAGTAGCCATCACACCATGCCAAAAGCGGTTGACTTGAGATGATAGTTCTAGGAAATTACAGTGATTAGCTGGGGGGAGATGGCTATAACTACCTAGGAATCTTACTGCAGGGCAGACTTTGTTGTAAATGTAAATAATTTGAATTAATTTATGTGAGATGTATGAGGATTTATTACTTTTTTGCATCTTAAAGTTTTTATTTAACACCAAATAAATCAAAGTCGAAGAGTACATTTTTGCAAACCTATTAGTGAATTGACAAAAAAATAACGAATAAAGTTATGTTTCTATCCCTTCTTCAAATTCCCAAAACCACAACGATTTATTTTTGGAGCGCTTCCAATTCGCTTTTCAAGGCCGACGAATTCTTTGATCGCGCGCCGATTCGTCTGCGATGCGTAAACAAGAGTCTCCAATTGCCCCATAAAAACACAATTGCAGACAATTTGTCGCCAAAACCGAAAAAGCCAAGAGCTCAACAAGTTTTCGATGTGCGTTTCAGCGGAGGGCGACGAGTATCGATTACAATTGCACTCGAATGTTTACACTCTCCGATTCGGGACACTTTCGAGCCGCGAGGCCCCACAAAGTCTAGCATAATAAAGCCCAAAAAACAACAAACAGACGAGCTGGCTAAATACGGTTGGTTGGACGATCGAAAGGGGTGCCGGAGCTGTCTTAATAATTCTTTTTATTATTAATAAATAAGGCTTAGTGGGGCCGCGTGTTGTTGTTACTGTTCTGACTGCCGCTGCCACTCGGTCTGCTTATACTTTATTTTATGGCTGCTTAAATAAACAAAAGGCGTGTGGCTTTGGCTTTGGCTTTGGCCAAGGCTTCGCATTCGCCATCGACTGCGACTTTGAAAAGCGTTTAAGCGGCTTTGAGCCCGAAGATCTGTCAGAGATCTCAGATCTTTCGTCTTTTCGGCTGCTGTCATCGCTGAAAAATTTCGCCAGCCCCTGCCGTTGTTGTTTGTGTTTCACATTATTATTATTATTATTATTATTATTATTATCCGTTGTCGATGTTTTGTATTATTTTTTTAAGGTGCTGCTGGGTGTGACAAATTAACGTCGTGGTGCCCGACCAGCTACAAAAATCCTCAACAAAAACCGCGCGACGTCAAAACGACGTGCAAAACTTGTGGAGCCAAATTGTCTGGTTGGTTGTTTGTTTAAGCTGATTTGTTGTTGATTCCGCTGTTGTTGCGGCCTGCGAGTGTGTGCGGACGAGGTGAGTGTGTGTACATATGGTTAGAAAGTTAGAGCTTAACATTATTTATTCGGTCATATTTTAAGTGGAATTACTTTGTTCAAGTCTATTTATATATCTAAGGGGTTCTTTTCTTATTGCAATGAAATGCAATACACAATGGTATTATATTCAATTATAAAGGCATTTTCTTGAATGCCGTTGAGTAAGGAACATAGTTTTCTCTTTTTTATTAATAAAATTATTTGTTTTACTTTTGAAAATTGATTTTATTAAATTGAATATTTTTATTATTATATTTTACTTTTTGTTTAAACTTTCAGAAACTCTCAGTTTCTTAGTTTCTGCTAGCATGGTCAAATTTTGTGATTTGCTAGCCTAATATTGAAATGCCATCTAAAACAAGTCAAAGTCAAGTTTTTAACAGTCGTCCATAAGCCATAAATTACCATCCACTTATGGTTTTTGATTATTTTTTAATGTTCCACGGTTTCGGTAATTTATGGAATTTTTATTTATGAAATGCGCAATTTAGAAATAAATATGCGAGTGGTTTTGGCCACTCCGTCAAAATGGGTCACTAAGCCTGACAGTTATAGGGCAATATACAAGCCGTCTCTCGCTGAGCGACTTGGCCAGAACAAAAGACTGAGGCAGCGAACGCGCTGTGGGTGCTGAACGTACTCTCGGATCCATTCACAATTAGGCATGCAAATCAACGCTGTCAACGTAATTAAATCGTAATGACCGACGGACCAACCAACTAACGGTCCCAGATGTCATAAACTACATCCATTCGGTAGGTGGAAGCCGGCGGGGTGGCAACTGGGCTTGTCGCACTAAAAGTAAACAATATCTTAATGGCAAATTAAAGCCGCAAACGCGTTTACCAGCAACAGCAGCTTCACCACACCCCCACGGCCGGACCTCCTCGGCGACTGTTTATTTTATTGCACTTAACTCTTATTGTATCTCTATTATTTCAGGAAAATAAAAATCCAAGTCTATTTCCACGACTGCGGTTTTGTGGCTAACACTTTGCTCATGCGCTATTATTTATTTGCCAGTTGGGGTGTGTTTCACCCTGCTTCCACGCGTGGGCGGGTGCTGCTGCTGGCGCTGCTCTACCTGGCCACACTTTCGAAGGTGTTGGTGCTAGAAAACCGAGCGCAAGTCCCAAAGAGATTAATGCGGATCAAAAGTGATAGTGGGCAGGCATTGAATGAGCCGAGTAATATAGGAAGATTTAATGCAGTGTGTATGGAAGGGGAAATATATTTTAAGTATCAAATCAATATTGATATGGGAAATTGTATTTTATTTTACGAATTAAAAGTATCACAATAGGAATGATTATATCGAAATATATAAATTTAATTTATAAATATATTAATTTAAAATATGTATAAATATTTTCAAGTTAATGTTTGATATTTAAAGGTTAAATCTTTAAGCTTATTTAAAAAATATCTTTCTTTGAGACTAACCCATTTTAATTTCATTAGCTCTCAGACATTTATTTCGCTTTATTTATATTTATGATTCTGTTGAACTCCAAAGTCCCATATCCTAAACTCAAATAACAGGATTAACTCTGGCGACAAGTTGGCTCCTTCACGCATTCGGCCTGGCTCCGATTGTTGTTGCTTTGGAATTATTCATTAGCGTATTGGCCACGACAAATTTTTCATGATTAAAAGCGAAATGTGTTGGCTTTAAGTGGAGGCTCGCCCGAAGGCAGGGGGAGTACCCGCGAGACCTGACTTCAAACGAAACCTATTACTCATACGCAACGTTGCACCTGCAGCAAGCCACAAAACTTAATTACTAAGCAGGAAATATTAGCGCACATAGTTAAAGCAAATAAAACTAATGAACAAGAAATATTAATTTGGCCAAAATCAGAAACACGCGAGGCAGCGGCAGCCACGACGACGACAGCAGCGGCGACTTTCGAGTGCCGCAAGAGCTGGATTTGTTTGGATTTTGTGTCGGAACCAAACCCAGAGCAACACTTTGCCACGAAAAACCTGAACATGCATTTTAATTGCAGTGGCCCAGGCTTTAAGCTCCGCTCGGCGAAGGCAAACAAAATGCTCTGCCACAATTTGTTCAAAATCGCGGCACCAGCGTGAAAAGGAAAGTACCAAGAGTTTCTCTACTGAGGTGCTAAGTTACCCTTTGAAATAAATCAATATATTATTTTAAAGTAAATAATAATATAATTAAATAAGGATTCAAACTGCATTAAAGTCTATATAAGTATAATTTTACAATGCGTAATCTTTTACTTTGATTATCCTTCGATCTTAATGCCTAGCTTAGCCGCAGTAACTCAGCTTTGTAGGGTATTTCGCCGAGTGGCTCAAACAATTGTCTGCGGCTTGTCTAGTCGTCATCGTCATCGTCTCCGCTCTGGTTGTTGCTGTTGCTGGGGCTTCACTTATTGCACGAAGCTCCGGCGGCAACAACGTTATACTAACGAAGTTTGGGCCCAGACTTAAGACTCCAGCCTCCAGCCTCCAGCAGCAACAACAAAAGTTGAGCAATCAAATAAAATAGTAAAAAAAGGCAAAATAGTGAAGGAAAAATGTAGAGAAAAAAAAAACATTGTCACGTCAAATTCATGTCATTTAATTAATTTTGTTTACTTGCCGCAACATTAATTTGTTTTTGCTGCTGTTGCAGTGGCGACTTGTTGTCTTTGAAAAAATTTTCCATCGTCGCTGGTGGAAACTGCCGTCGCCGCTTAAATGTACAAACATACAAAGATATTATATATGTACTCGTTGCCAACTTGAATAGCATGCCGAAAAATATTTTCCCACATGACTGCACTTTATGCAAATAAAACAAGACAAGAAATTCGCTTGAAATCAAAGTTCTCGTCGGGCAATTCGCATGGGTTTTCTTGTCTTGTTCAAAGATTTGCCGACAGACTCTTGACGGCCTGTCAAATAAATGTCGCTTTATTCAAATTTCGCATTCGCACTAATTGTCTTCTGGGTCTGGAAAGACAAAAGGAGCTGCTAACGAGCCCGGGCTTGCCAAACTTAAGTGCAGATTAGCCCCGGCTTGGGCAGACTTTGTGTCGCAGGCTCCTGGCTCCTCATCTCCAACTCCTCTCATCGGATCTCCTCAATCAACTTTCGATCAAAACGAGCCGCAGTTTCGTTTCGCTTTTGTTTCACACACAAAAAAGGTTCGAATGAAACCCTTTTTTGGCGGCGTTTTGCATGGCTCATTTGATTTTTGTTTTAGATGCGTTCTGATAGATCGCAAAAAAATGTTCCAGAAGAGGCACACTGGATCGAGCCATAAATATATTGATGAAATTGTCAAAATATGATAACATAATAGCCATAAAAATACGATTAAATAGACTTTATTTAAACTAATTGAAGCTTAAAAATATATGCTCTAGTAAATTATTAAATTATTAATATAAAAGTTAATCAATTTTTTGAAGTATACCTTTTAATCTCTTTTCAACAGCACTGCCCCACGGTACTAAGATCCTGCCAAGACGCTTATTCATATTGAAAAACGGAAATTATCAAACGAATCGAAAGAGATACGAGTACGAGGACCGAGGAACATACGACACCGGATGTCTGGAAAGGCCATGTTCGGGCATTTGAGGAGCAAAATGCCGAAGGATATGGCCAAGGCGACTAACTGCCTACAAAATGCCTGCTTAGCCTGTGGATGAGTTAATTAAATCTGTCAATACCGGGCCCCGAAATGCAGCAGGACGCAGGCAGGGGAGACTGGCCATCAAGCCATGTCCATGTCCCTGTCCATGTCGTCGTCCATTCAAGCGACCCATCATCATCATCAGCAGCAACAACAGCAGCGGCAGTGGCAATAAAAAATGTAGCGCGCCATGTGCGGGCCAAATGGAGCCGGGATCGAGAGCCAAGGATCGAGGATCGAAACTTGAAATCGGCTACTTGCCTGGAATGTAACTCGATTCCTATTAACTCATCATCTCGGGCGCGGGGCGTTGGTTCGATTCTCCCTCCAATATATCTATAGGTATGCTTTCGTCTTTCTGCCTCTGGTGGCGGCCTGGCGGATTGAGAAATGAGGCAAAAATTAAATCAGTTTCGGTTAAGCAAAGGGGAATTGGGTCCAAAACGGCCACGGCTTAGGGCAATTTGTAGCCCTGTGCGGTCCTTTTTCGCCATCATCCGTAGGTGAGACTGTGTGCGAGTGCCAGTGTGTGTCAATGTGTGTCCGCACTCCGCAGGCCCTATAAAGGCAAATATGTTCACACACTCTACTAATAGCTTCATAAATAATAACCAAGGAGGTCAAAATGTTGACCAAATCGCACTGACAAAAAAACAATTTAGAAAACCAAAATATATTAATACAAGATGACAAGAAATGGCGAATAGTTCTCTAAAAGAGATAATTAATTTTCTATTTTTTCTATATCTATTTAACTTAGTTCTGCTTAACTCTGAAGCATTAAACATGTTTTTAAAACTTATACAGCTTTCAGATTAATTTCTCCAGTTTCTGAGAAAGAGAGAGCCGATTTTAATATTTAAGGGCTTTATACATAATAATACTTTATATTTATTATTTTATTATTTTCATCCATTTTATATTTAATACAATGGGTATATGTCTAAAAGTCTAAGGTCCCTACTATAACTCTCTGATAAGTATGCAACATTTTCAAAGAAGGTACTACTAGCCTTTTATTAAAGTAGTCCAAATTATGGCATAGATATGCAATTATTCATGAAAAATCAATAAATAATAAAATACATAAAAATATATATATATATTAATTGCAAATTGTTTTTTCACTGTAGGTAACAGTAGACAGAGAAAGAAAAAGAAAAAGAGAGAAAACTAAAGAGATTCCAGCCGCCTTGTCAGCCAGTCAGTCGCACATCCAGTTCCTTGGACACCGCCCCTTTCCTTTTCTTCCTTGGCTTTCCGTTTGTACCCCACACGGCGTAAGTTCTGTCCCACACTGGGAAATACTTTTTGATCTTATATATTTAATAATAATGATAAATAATAATGTATAGATTATCATAAGCCTTTAAATTTATTTAAAAAAAATTTCAAAGGAATGCAGTGATATTCCTAACTTAACTTAAAACTTATGAAACAGATTCTCAAACTGTTAAAAATGAACCAGAGTGTAGTTGCAGCTGTGTGTGCTTGTGGTGGATTGTACGTCTCAGGTTTTCAACAACAAGATATAAGCCAATAAAGAAGGAACGTCGGCGAAAAGGATGAGCGGCCAGCGAACAAAAAGAAAGCGCAGGCAGGGAGAATACCTTAATTACGGTTAATGGAGCGTTCAAAAAACAAAATAAACAACAAAAACAAAACCGATGTATATATATACGAGAGCGTGTATCATATGTTGAATCTCCGACCAAGTGCCACGGCGAAATAACTTAATCACATTTCCAGAAGACATGGCGCGGGACGACCGCAAAAATCTGCGAGCCATGTTCGTAATTTTGTATATAAATGAGATGCGGCCACCTAATGAGCCTGATTAACCAACCCGGTCCCAGAGATCCTCCGATCCTCACGGGCGGTCCAGTGTTTCCCCTACCCCCTGCCTATTTGGGATTGGAGAGGTACACAGAAACTAAATATGATATAATTTTATGCTTCATTTTAGTACAATGTTTTTTTCGAAATTATCAAACGAATTTAACAATTAAAATTGAAGCGAATAAATCTTTGTTTGTTTCATGTATTTATTTATTTATATTTTAATACGTGTTTATTTATATATACCTAATTTTCCTCTGTGTATGCGTTGCGGTGTTTCATTTAACTGCTTTCATGCCACAGATCGCGTCGAATGGGACGCGTCCTTTTGACCTCGAGCTGGGGTTCGGGATCTGCGATCTGGCATTTGCAAATCTGTGGATCTGTGGATCTGTCGATCTGGTCTCTGGGATTCGAGGCTCTCGACTCTCGACTCTCTGCTCTCGGCTATGGAATCTGGAGCTGCGATTTTATGATCTGGGCTCTGAGACGCTCTTAATTTGCATACGATGTGTCAATGATGTGGAGTTCGACGACGACAACAACACAACGGCGTCGCGTGTGGTTTTCCTGCTGTCGCTGTGGTAATAAAAATCGGTTTTGCCTTAAATGCCATAAACAAAACGCCTGAACATTTTTGCTGACAGATGTCTTCATTGAAAATTATACATAGCCCTGGTTGTCGAGCGTCGGGGGCAAGGGTTCTCCTTCTTTTTTTTTTCTGTTTTTTTTTATGTTAAGAGATCGGGGTTTTGGGGCTTAGTCCCAGGCGTCAGGTGGCTTAAGCGTGAGAAAGTTTCGTTGAGAATTGCCAGAGTATTTATAAAAGGTACTTGTTGTTGTTCTTGTTCCTTGCAGGGGATTCGTATCGGAATAATAACTGAAGGATTTAATCATCGTAGAATCGGTTAGTTACTATGAAAGAATTTCTTGATATGATTTTATAGTTTAACCACATTTGCCTTACTTGCCTTTGAACTAACGCTTTTATAATCCTTTAGCTAAAGTACCTTAATGCAAGTAAGTAAAGTACCCTAAAGTAAAGTACCCTAAAGTAAAGTACCCTAATTCAAGTAAGTAACCAAATTAAATAAATATTTCAAGAACTCCTTAAAGTGCTCCTTATTAGCTTACATTAATTTTAGGGTATGCCAGCCGTCTTGTCCTTATAAGACTGATTTTTTTTGGCTGCTCTTAGTCATGTTTTGGCTATTTGGAGTTAACTGCTTTGACTCATGGCGGCTGGGACCCGCGTTCTCGCGATGGACCCGCAACATAACTTAATCATAACTTTTTGGGTGGCCCGCAGTGCCCAAAACAATGCTGAATTGTTCTCCCCGGCAAAAACACACACACAGAAGAACAGAGGGAGAAGGAATGATCGGGAACCGGGATCCAGAAGGGCGTCCAGGGGAGATACACTTTGATTTCAATCTGATGCTGGGGCAGCATAATAATATTGTATCATTGTATCGCAAGGAGCCGCCGCAGACGAGGACGCATCGTCGTGATCGTGGGGGTTTTGTGTGATTGTGTAGCCACGGGCTCTGGCCCATCATCATCTCCATCATCAATGGCAGCTCTGGGCCTACCGTACAAAAGGCCGGCTGGCTGTCTTCCCAACCATTCCGGCTCCCTTTCTGGCCTGGCTTTGGTTTTGGGCTTTGGCACGCTGAAAATTTTATGACTTCATTTGCTGACCACCAAGCGAGCGGAGCAGAAGCCTCCCAAAAAAAGAAAACAGAACAAAAAAAGACAAAAAAGAAGGCCAAACAAACGAGCAAACTCAGCCCAAGATCGCCTCATAATAGGCCGCTTTTTTGCTTTTTGATGGCCAGTTTAGAGCTGGTTCTTTTTCGGCGGTTCTGCGGATGCAATACCCGGAATTTCGTGCAGCGGCAAACACAATAGCCCAAAGGATTCTCCGAAATTCGATCAGCTTTCCGATTGGGTGGCGGCCACTCAGCGCCGCTGGAATTAACTAGCTCAAACGAATTACCCGAGGAGACCTGATCGGCGGTGAATAATGGATAACACATAAAGGGTTTGGTTATTTTGTCCTATTTTTACCATGACATTTTGGAATAAAATAAGTTATAATCAAAACACTTCCTGCTGCTAAGTAAGTTCTCCCATTACACTGCTACTCCTCTGGATTTTCCTTTTGCCACCAGCACAAGCTGCACAATAAAAACGACAAGCGAGCCGCGTATCGTTATCTGTAATTTATGCACTTGTACTTTGAATCACTTAGTTGCTCTTGTCCTGCTCCCTGCTGCACGCTCCTTTCCCACTCCCCCAATCCTCATTCCCTCATGCGCCCCCTGTCAGTGGCCCATTGTTGTTGCTGTTGTCACACACACACAACACACTGGAGAGCGATTAAGGCGATTCGATTGTGATCTTATCAACAATGCGCAACGATCAGCGGCGGGCACAGCAACAACATTAAGGACAGGACACACAAGGAGTTGTCAGGAAGGGAAGGAGAGGGAGCGTGAGAGGCAACGGGGGCAGGGATGGGAATGGGTTGCCTGTTCAGGATGTGCAGGAGTTAAACGCGAACAAGTCACAATTCTCGGGGTGCGTGCGTAGAACAGCTTTATAAATGTAAATTAGATCTCGTTTAGCATCCACTATGGGCCTCGTAAATAAATGCCAAATGACATCATTATCATCAAGGCTTTGTTCGCTGCACACACAGTGTGTGCTTACAGTGGTTTTTTGTTAGTCAAAAACGATTTAAAAATAATCTAAAATTTACTTGTAATTTTATTCTGAAAAGGGTGCAATATTTGAAATGACTTACTAAGCTTAAAAAAATATTATTTACAATGGAGTTACTTTATACTTATAACTTCCTACAGTCTTTGAACTTTGTTAAAGAAGTATATAAATATATATAAATCTCTACATTATAGTACCAGGGTACCTGAGCCACCTCACTCCGAGTACCTTTCCTGTCCCTGATACCGATCCCATCCCGATCCGATCCGATCAGATCCCCTCTGTTCCAGTTGGCGGTTGCTCCCGTTTCGAATGTCTCTGTTGCTCGTTATCTCGTTGTTGTTGCTGCCTTTGATGTTGTCGATGGCAGCGCGGTGATAAAAGGGAATAGGTGGGGAAGGATACAGGAGCCTGGACTGGGAGATACATATAACCGTAGGTCCCCGCTGGACCCTTATCAGTGGCTGACGATCGGCTCTTGGCCGGTGATAATGACTTGTAAGTACAAAATGGCTTGTCAGGATTGCGGCTGATGTTGCTGTTGCTGCTGCTGCCTGTTGCGGATGCTGCAATTCTTTCGGTAATCTTCTGCTTTTCGCTGCACATTTACAATTTTGCCTGCACATCACTTCAATTAATTTCGCTGCCTTAATTTGCGTTCTGTTCGCGAGTTGCGAGTTGCAACTCCAGCTGCTGTTGTCGCCGGAGCCTTACAAGCAAATCGTGCTCGACGGCGTCCGTTCGTCTATGCCAGCTTCATTATTTTTTCTCAATTTTTCTTATTTTTTTTTTTTTTACTTGCCTTTTTCCTCTTGTAAGCGGCAGCAACATCATGAAAAATGCATTTCCAATGAGGAGGATCTGCCCGGCCACAGCCCATTGCAGACTGTCTGTCGCTCCAGCCTTAACTCACTTAAAATTCTTGGGCCTTGTACTCCAACTGGCGAACGGAGAATGGGCATTGGGGTATTGCGGATGGGGCAGCGAGGAGTTACAGCCGACAACTGCGAAACTTTTGTCAAGCACTGTGAAATTGCTTTGGCGAGGCGGCGCTTAAGTCTTAAAAACAAAAGACGCTGATGGCAATGAGTGTGTGTCCAGGATGCGAGAATGCTTGGCCAGAATCAGCACCATACTACATAAACCAGGGAACAACAAATATTTTTATTAATATTATTTTAAATACCAATCCATAGTAGAAAAATAAATTAAATTCAATTAAATACTTGATAACTTAATCGAAATAAATTTTTATAAATCCTGATGTTCTACGACAACGATGACATTTTTAATAAGATTATGATATCAATTAATGCGTAAAAAGTTATTCCCTAACTTAAGTTAAACATTTAGTGCTACCTTCAAACTATTACCGTCTATCTATTATACTCTCTATCTCCCTTAACTTTACTAGACAGTGTGAATCAATGCTCAAGTTAATGACTCTCTATGCTGAACATGGTCAAGAGTCAGTTGCCAGTTGCGTAGTTTTTTCCTGGAAAACCCTCGCCCACATAATTTTCCATTCTTTTTAGCTTAGTGACTTTTAGTTCTGGCCACCGGATGTAGGCGATTGCCGCGGCGGCTTCTAATTGCTGGAGAAAGGAGGTGGAGACGGAGACGAAGACGGAGATAGGAAATGGAGATGGAGGCGAGGGTCAGAGGGCACTCGACATCTGCTGGCCAGGCCAACAAATTTTCAGGCAATTAGTGAAAATGTTTCAATTTACAAAATACAAAACATCCAAATGATAAGCGGGAAATTAGTAAATAAAGACATCAAAGCGCAGGGGAGGACTTCACCAGCAACCAAAAATGAGAAATGGGAAAAAGAAGCCGGCGCTAATGGCGCTAGAGGAGCAGAGAGAGAAGGAGGGTGTGGGGGTACGCACGGACAGGTGAGCCCCGGGAATGGAATGGAACCACAGATGCGTACAACAGGTGATTAATTATAAACACTGACAAAACATAAAAATAAAAAATTAACCACGCACACAAAACAAAGACCCCGAGCCCATAGAGATGTAAGTTACGAGTGTAGGCAGTTAGAAAATTTTTATAACCCCCATTCGCCGGACATGTGTGTGTGTGTGCCCATTAATCGCCAGTTAATTGCCTACAAAGCGGCAGCTAATTGCCCAAGTTCTTTGAGAAGTCACTGATGTAGGGAATATGGCAGAGGGATCTTAGTTCAGGGCCAGTATGGGGGTGGGACCAAGGCGCATACCTTTCTTTTCAAATTTTTAAGAATAAATTTGTCATAAAATACCTCAATGGATATTATTATCTAATTGTTGCCAAGGATATCTATCTAACTATATTTATTTCCAACTGTATTGACTGTTTTTTGATTATAACCACTTAGAAATACATTTCATTTGTACCATAGTTAATTGATTTTTTAAGCGAGTCTCTAACTAAAGAAAGCCATCTGCCCCACACCCACTAATAACCAGAGAATCATTCTGTTCTGTTCTGTAACCGCATGTTAGTCCGACTTTATTATGCACGAGTCTAAAACAAACCGCACGCAGAAGTAAAACCGGCAGAGCCGAAGAGCAGCAAAAACTACTTATGCCCAATGAGGCTGGGAGGCCAGGGGGGCTGGACATGGGCCCAAAGTGGAAGGAGAATGGGAATGGGCTGGGGTCTCACTCTTCTTTGGTTCCCAAGGCAGGCAGATGCCGCAGACGCGGCCCAGAGGAGCATCTTCTTCGGCAGACAAAGCGGTGCGTGTGCAATTGCCAGTCCCAGCCAGAACAGCGTCAGCATAAGGCCACCACCAGAACTGGCCAGAATGCGATGGGTTAAGGGAGCAGTTACGGGGCTATGCCACGGGTAGGGCGACTTCGACTGAGGCTGTGCGGCATAAATTGCGCATAAAACATGGAAAATGAAGCGATAAACTTGAGATACGCGATCGTAAAGCAAAGGCAACGTCGTCGTCTTCGTTGGCTTACCTCTCTGGCCTGACCCGCAGATTGAGCGTGCACTGAAAATAAAGTAATGCAATTTAAAAATATAAAGAAATGCTGATTTATTTTTTAACTGTTACAAACTGGAAAAAAATCTAGATCTCTTACAATTTTTAATTCGGTATTTAGATTTGTTAACATAGAAAAAACCAGGAGAGATACGCTTTTTAAATAGATTTTGAGGATTTTTTTTACTTAGGTATGGTGTTAAACTCTAATTATCAAATTATCATATATTTAAGGATTTTTTAATTTGTTTTTTTAATGATTCTTAAGGGGCATAAAAGGCTTAAAAAGCAAGTGATAACCTAAAGTCATATATATTCCGATTCGCCATTAAAATCTTAACTAAACCTATAATCAATTTTTAAATTTTGGTCGATTATAAATTCGTCCTTTTAATTCAATTGCAAACTGCAAGGGTATATACTCTTCGGCTTTCCGAAGTAAGCTTTCTTTCTTGTTAAATTTTAGCCTGGAATTATACATATGTAGCTTCTACCTACTTCTTAATCTCCTATAAAAACGCTTAAATCTCTTTATAGGGTTATAAAATTCGCTTTTTTCTGCAGTGCATGCGAGCAGTCTTCCTTTTGCAGAGCAGCATGTGGGGTAAAATCTGACCATGTCCAGTGTATTTGTTTATGTTTGATGAAGCTGTTGGCTGCTGTTTGTTGGTGGCCATTAGGAGCGGTCCGGCCAACAAAAAACCGCCCGAGGCCAGGATAATGAAGACCCAGAAAAGTAGGGTTCCTCCCCATTCCACCAGTCCCCATCCCCTTGGTCACTCCTCGGCCGGTTACAATTTCCTTGCATTTATTTCGATTTTGTTTTCGTTTTGTTTTAATGACCAGGGCCGGCCAGGCTGGGGCGAGTGGAGGGGCGTGGCTGGGCCATGGGATGCGTCACGCAATAAGATTTTTGTTTAAATCAATTTCTTGTTGCACATTCTGTGATGACTCCAGGAAATGGCCAACAGCCATGCGGCATCCTCATCTTTTATTATTATTTTATTTCACTTTTTTCTCAGTCCCCCCTTTTTTTTTGTTTTGGTTTTATTTAGCGTGTTTTTGGTAGCCCGCCTAACAAGCCGCTAACAAGCCAGCTCCCACTCCTTTTCCTCCTCCTCCTTCAGCTTCCCAGGATGATCCATCCCGGCCTGCTCTTTTATTGCCAGCAAATATTTGGTACCTCTCGGCCTCCGCCTCCGTTTCGGCTCGTTTCTTCATCTTCGAGGGTGCTGTATTATTATTTGGCTGATTAATTAACATGCCGCTCCCGATCGCCGAGTGGAATGGACCACCGAAGGCGGCGGCTCTCAGAAATGTTAGTGGTGGTAGCTGCAACTCGAATATCAACATCAATAGACACGGCAACAAAATGCTGACAAGGATAAAATACGGAAGGAATCCAGGAAAGACCAAACAAAATTGAAATGTATATGCTCGATTGAAGTTTGGAGTGCTTCAAGGGGGTTTGGAAACCATTAGGGAACCATTAGGTTCAGGAAGATGAACATTTATATATTCATTTTATTTAAGTTCTTGATTTATTCTAGATTATATTACATAGGTTAATAAAGTCTATATAAAAAATTAAGGAAGTATATGTAAAAGCTATCAATATTTGGGAAAGTTTATTGGGTGGAAAAATATATGATTTATTTTTATTATATTAGAAATGAGCTCAATAAATATATTTATAAACTTTTAAGTAACATAAAACTTAGCACTTTGACATAAAAATTTATAATTTTAGACACTGACATGAACCTTCATCACAAAATAGTTAATTTAATCCCTCACCAAGCTTATATGATCGCTGTTTTAGAAGCCTTACAAGGTTTACGACTGTTCATCCCGGATCTCTCCGTGGCCAGTAAGCAACCATTCATGGGTCTGGTAAGGGGTAAAGCTAAAGCTAAACTTGAAGATGAAAATGAAGCTGAAGATCCGAGCAGCAAGAGCTCGCCTTCTCTGTCTGACCCGGCACTTCATTTTGTGGGATCGTCCGACCGCCTGACTGGCTGTTTGTGCCCGGCTCCTCGAATTTTGGAATTCGTTCTGCCTTGTTAAGAGTTGTTAAGATTATGATATATGTATGGGATGTTGGCGCAGAGAGCCGAGCCGCGTGTGTATCTGTGCGAGGTGCTCGAGTGCTCGGGAAGACCGGAGAGGGCAGCCGGAGGAGCCAGCCAGAACCAAGACGACGACAGCGGCAGCCATTATGATTCACAGCAGGAATGTGGGAAACGGCTGCCTGACCATCTTTTTTTTTTGTATTTTTTTTTTTGTTCATTTTGGTTTCTTTGGTTTTATTTGGGGCTTTGGTTGTGTGTGCTCCTCTGGGCTCGAGCTTGGCAGTTGGAGCTCCGGAGCCCCGGAGTCCACACAGATACTCACGCACACGGCGGCAGTTGCATTTACCACATAATCGATTCATGCATGTGGCAAGTTAAGAATTTCTTTCATGTTGCGTTTCGTTGTTAGTTTCTGTTGGTCGTTTTTCCCTCTCATTTTTTCCTTTATGATTTGTTTGAGCCGCATCTTTTTCGGACCACCCGTGAAATCACTTTGGGTTACCAGTTGCCAGTTACCACCAGTTACCAGTTTTGTGCGGCGCGGACTCCCTTCCTCTGTTCCCTCTGTATTTTTGGATTTTGGCCTTTTTGGGTCTCGGCCTGGGCTTTTGTTAAATTGCTCTTGTTTATGTTAACATTTAAATTGTGGCCACGGGTAGTCTGGATAGTAACCCAACCCAGGTTCCCCCTTTTCGGCCCAACCAAAACCAATATTTAAACTCAACGCTCCATGAATAATCATCGTCATCGTCTCAGCGTCATCATCTCATCTGTGGCCTTTCAGCAGGGCCATCAATTCTGATTTACCAAAAGTGTTAATTAGCCTACGTATCGCTTTTTTCCTTTCCATATTTTTCTCCTCATCTTTTTGGTATTTGTGTTTGCCAGCCTATCTTGGAAAACTGTCTACAGTGGGCTTAGGAATAGCTTCAATCTGGTGAACACTTTAAGGGGGATTTATGGGGTTCGATTTGGAAGATCGATGGACAATGCAATTCTAGATCTAAGCTCGAGATTTAGTTGTGCATATGTAAATATATAGATTAGAGTAATAGATTTATAACAGTTTTCTTGAGGAAGCCTTTTGCAGCATTAATAAAGAAATTATTAAAGTCTATATATATTTATTAAATTAATAACAATTTATAAGTAAAAAGAGGTTTGTAAGTAAGTTGATAATAAATTTAATATTTATTTTTTCTTGGTTTTCTATTTATATTCCAAATTAACCTCTAGAACTGATATTAAGGTGTAGCTTACGCATAAAGTTGCAAAAGCTAAATTTAAATTTCGTGCAATTTGAATTACTCGAAAATTTCTTAACAATAATAATAAACATTCACTAGTTTTTTTTGTCAAATTTAATATAATTATAATATAGTATTTTAAAATGTTTTGAAAATTCATCATAATTATGAGCCTCTTCTAACAAACATTTTAT
>JAEIIJ010019131.1:0-77622 GCA_018904815.1 Drosophila ogumai | reverse complement strand
GCTTATTTTGTGAAATGTTAATTTTTTTATAACTTGGAGGCAAAAATTCAAATTATCGCTCCTTTTAATAGTCTGGCAACTGTGTTCCCAAAGCTTTCACTCTTTGCTGTCACCAGTGCTGCTAATTTGTCCTTTTTTAGGACAGATCTGTCTTTTAAAAAACTGTCCGTAAGAATTTTAAATCAGTATCTGTCCTAAAAACTATCCTTTTTATTTTATTTTGTCCATGCATGCTGCAACAATTATAACGTTCCTGGAAAAATATCTACAGCTCAGGGGGTCGTGAAGTTGACAAAAATCAAAATATAAGCAAAATGCTGTTCAAAATAAATTAAAATTAAAAATAAACTAATAAACTATTTTGTTAGATTAACATTAAAATAATGACAATAATATATTTTAGGTATAAGCTAGTTGCAAATTTCACAAACTTTTCCATTTTCAAATATGCCAGGCCTAGCCTGAAATAAGGTAAAATGGCAGCTCTGGTCGCCACAAAAGAAACTTTAAGCTTTGGCGTTGCTCTTGGGAAGTTTCTGATTGGGAATTGGGGGTTCATCAGATTCTCTTTTTGAAACTCAACGAGTAAGGTTGGTTCGCTGCGGGTCGCGGATGAAAATTAAAATAGCGGCAACAATTCTTTATTGTTCTTAGTGCCCATCGTCGAAAAAAAAAACAAAAATAAAGAAAGAATGAAAAAGAGAAAACAAAAGAAAGGAACGAAAGCAAAGTCGTTAACTGTGTGCCTGTGCGTGTGTTTGTCTCTTTGCGGCTGCATGTGTAGAGGAAATTTGGCAACAAGCCGCAAAAATATAGCAAAATATTTCAAAAGCATTGCAGAAATACGATTAAACAAGCGCTCGCGTGTGCCTGTGTGTGTTTTTGTTCTATCAGAAATAAAACAAATTCGTTGAAATGCCGAACTTAATCGAAATTAAATGCTGCACAGCAACAACAACAACACAGAAGAGAGCTCCCCATTGATGCTGTAAACATAACAGCTGATTTGACCCCCACTCTCTTTTTGGCTCTCTTTTGGGATCCGGTGTTGTTGTTGTGGCTGGGGGAAAATTCGAAATGTTGGCCAAGTTTGAATGGGGAAAATTGAGAAAACTAGAGAACTAGAAAACAAGAATTTGTGAGTGGCCCAGTAACGTGGCAGGTGGAAACTAGCAAGAACTAAATTCGAAACTAAATTCCGGTCTGTGTCGTCTCACGGTGTAAATACAAAAAAGTCCACATAAAAAATCTACATAATTTGAATTTCAACAAAGCAACGGCGGCTTCTTATCGAAGTCATTGAAATAAACAATCAAAACCTTAAAAAACCAGACGGAAGCGACCCACGACATTGAAGCTAATTCATTTTTAATACACTCGAACTTGAATAATTTGATATAGTGGTGTTTCAAAAGCTTAAAATTAGCGAACTTTATAACTCAGAATGGTTTTTGAAAAACTGTGAGGTTTTGAATTTGTGCTAGACTAACATGTATGGAAGTTAAAGAAGACTTAGCCTTAATAGGATCACTTAAATCACTTTATTTATTGTTCAATGGCTATTTTTGTGTTTTTATATCTAGATTTTTATTATTTTTCACTTAAAGATCACTAAAACTCCACCCTAAACTTTTTATGTGTGGTTAAAAATGCCTTTTCAAGTAAAGATACTTGTAGACTTTGAAATAAAATCTTTAAAAATCCGCCCACAGCTTTTTTTTTTATTGATTTCAAAGCATTAATATCAATATTCTTTAAAATAGTATTTAAAAAATATTTTAAATAAACTGTATTTTTTTATTAAAAAAAAAATTGGCTTTATAATTTTGTAAAGCTAATTAAAAAAAATTATAACGATTCACCGAGTGGGCAATACAATTTTTTGCATTAGAAAGCCAAGATATTCCAATACATAAATGTTTATTTTAAAAGTTAGTAAAAATAGTAAGGCTTTTTTTGTTCAAAACCAAGGTTTATGACCATGTTTATTAAATAAAATAAATTTTAAAGCATCTCCTAGACATATTTCAAGGCTATTTATCTTGTTTTAACAAAAGATCCATTGTATCTTGTATCTTTTAGTTAATTTTACGGAAGTTTGTAAAATTCTTCACACGTCTACTCGCATTGCCTCGCTCTTCTCCCCTTTTCGTTGTTCGCACCCACCGTTCGCCCTTTTTGTCGTCATCTTCGCAACGAACAGAGTGACAAAACAAAAAGCAAAAGAAAAAGAGAAGAAGCCGAAGAACAGCAACAAAACGAAAAGAATTCCAACACAACAAGAAATCTTGTATCTGCTGTCTCGCTTGAAGCGAGAGGAAAAGAAGCAATAGTTAATTAATTATTAAATAAATTAATAAACGGAACGGCATTATTTTTACTAAACGAGAATAATCGGCAGCGTTTTGGTTGATTTTTATTTGAGAGAATTACAACGAAATTTTTACACATTAATTAACGTTAACGTGGCCTTAAAAATTCGGTCAATCGTGTGAGTAGAGAAAAATATTATAGAAAAAAATACAACAAAATACAACAAAATTACATTTTGTTTACTTCTTTTGTGTGTGCCAAGCTTTTTCACCCATTTCCCTGAACCAAGTTTTCCCCGTTTTATTGATTTGCATTTTGCACTTTCATACACAAAATTTAGCAGAGAAATTTTTTGGAAACCTTTTTTATTTTCACTCACGTGCCCACCACACACAAATCCCCTACAAAAACACATAATGGCAGAGAATATATATAAATACGCTTCTTGTCACTAATCAATCACTGGGCATTTAGTTTTGCCTGAAACTCCACTCCACCTCCACACCTTGAAAACTAAAAACTACAAGAACAGGGCTAAAAAACAAATACAAAATAACACAAAAAATTGTGCGGTTGCGGTTGTAAATTCCATCTAAATAATGCAAAATAATATATTTTTACTTCCACGAAACAACGCAACACCACATCCTGCGGTTCAACTATAAAACATTCTACAAATTGCGTTGCATGAAACGGTGAGTGAAAACAACCCCTCTCTGTCGACCCAACCCCCTTTTAGGGATAAGCTTGATTTTGGGCTTGGTTTCTGGTTATTCTGGGTGTGTTCTTTTAATGGCTCTATGAAGACGTTCCTTCGCGGCGATCTTCTGCGGCGATAAAAGGACTAAAAGTGCGTGTTTTGCATTTGCCAACCCTCGAATTCTAACTGCGTATTGTGTCTCTTATTCCCGAGTCCTCCGTCCTTGGTTCTTGGCAGCCACCCCAAAAAAACAGTCTGGAAACTGTGTCACAGGCTGTTGACTCTGCAAAGGATGTTAGGAAAAATAGGCAAAGCGAAAAATAGGGCACTGGGAAAAATAATGGAGAGTTATTAGAATAATGAAGAATATATAAGCAGAAGAATTGAAGTCCAAATTAAGTATTTTTGGGAGTACTTAAAGCTTGGAAACTCATTAAGATACTTTTGTATCTTTGTTATTTTACTTGGCGAAAATATGATTATTTTAGTGAGTATTTAAAGCTTAGAAATCCATTAGATTTGTATCTTTTCTTATATTTAATTATACATAATAAGATCAAAATATTTATAGAATTTTTGTTTTATTCTTTTTAAATTTATCGATATTTTAACTCCGGCAAGTTAAACCCTATAGAAATATTTTTTTAACCCGAATCTAGGTCAACTTTATTCTTTATTTTTCTTGGCATTATTTTCCTTTATTTTTTGCCCTATGACAGCTGCATTTTCCGGCCTCACCCTGGCTGGTTCCGCCACCTTTTAAGCCACCCCACTTTTCCTCTCACTCTCTCTCTTTTCCTCTCTCTCCACATCCTTTGCCGGTCAAAGCTTTTGCCCGTTTTTTGCAGAAGCTTTCTCCATGGAGCCAGGGAAAAGGAAAATAAAATGTGATTCGTGTAAACAAAAACATGTAGTTTTTACGATTTTCCTGAGATTTCCTTTGGCAGGGAACAAAATGCGTTGACAAATCAATTCCAAAAGAGCCTAAATAATTTAGCGTTGCTGAGGGCAACCCTGGTCCTTAACTGGGCTCTCACGTGTGGTCAAAACAATTGGCCCTTGGGTTCAAATACCTACCTCGCCTCTCTCTAAATGCTGAGTTTATATTGCAGGAGAGATAAGGGAAGGTTGTATAGTGGGTGGAAAATCAATAATTTTCCTTGGGGCCGAGATGCGTAATGCTCTCGACTTGTCCCCAATCGATGAGAAGTGGGGTTTTCGGTGTCGATCGATAATAAACAAGTTTCCCCACACGGCGGGGCCAAAGTCGAAAGGTTCCCGAAACACTCGCACTGTGTTGTCTGGCCTGGAAGTTGTGTGTAAAAATTGTTTTACTGCCTGTGAACTTTGGCTCCACAAAACAAAAAATTGTATAAGCTGCATCACGCAACTGCTTCTCCCCTTTTTTTATTTTGTTCTCTGGTTGTGTTTGACCTCTGACGTAGTCTCCATGTTGCGTGCTCAAGAGAAACTTGGCGGGTCACCCTGCGTATGCTTAATGGCTTTGGATTTTAGCTGCAAATATCTAGCATACGCCCCGTCTGCGCTCGCTTGTTATTTCCCTTTTGTCAAAACCAAAAATAGACCCAACCTTGACACTTTGGAATTGCAAAACGAGAAACGCAAAACGAAGTTCATTCGCTTTCGATATCTCGGCGGCAGCTAATAGAGTAATCGAGCAATCGAGCTAAATTAAATGCAATTTCATTTCAGGCACGACATTTTGATTAGAGCTTTCTTGGGGAAGATTGATAAAAAAAAGGGTTTTAAATTTTATAATAAGCAGTGGAACAGGAAATATTAATAGGTTAGCTAAATAATGTAGTATTAAGATTGGAAACCATATAAACAAGTTGTCTGTAATTAAATGTTGGCCGTATTTAGCTTAGATAATTGTCTTCTGGTTTTTTGTTATGGAGTTAAATGGTATAAATATATAATTGTCTGAAACTCTTAAAAACAATCTTTGATTTAAGCCTTGAGAGACTTAAATGTTTGTTAAGATTGAAATTTAAATGGTATAATATAATATAATATCTATAAAAAATGTATTTCTTTATTCTTAAATTTAATATTTTAGGAGTGAGAGGGTTCTCCTTCTTCTTTAAATACTATAATTTAATATTAAAATCCATTTTTAAAACAAAGATAATCCCTTTAAATATTCACAAACACCACCATTTCTTACTCTGATTATTTTTCTTGGTAGTTGCCACAAATCCTAAGCTCCAAAGCCTTATCAACTTGAATAAAACATAAAGCAAATGAAATATATATAAATTATAACTAAGAAATATAAACAAGAAATGACATCATCGGCGGAGACTCAAGCTTCAGGCATTTGGCGATTGTGTTTGAGGCGTGTCATCATTTTAGACATATTTTATTGACCCATTAGGACGGGTTATAAACCCAGAGATAGCCCTTGCCTGTTGCTATCTTTTTGCCAAGTTTGTTGGCAGATCCATATCGTCAAACAATAACCATTCATTAAAGCAATTAATGCTGATAGAAGGCGAAAGGCACTGATAAGATAAGGTGACTCAATAAGTGAAGTACAAACACTCAGACAATGAATCAAAATCGTGTATAGTTTATTTACCTAGGCTTGTTAATCATACAGTATTATTTTATAAACACTTGGCACCCTTTTCTTATTAATTATATTTATTTTAATATTTTTTTGAGACGACCTTCAGGCCTGTGGTTTTGTTTAAATCCGAATGCCTGGCTTGGCTTGGCTTGGATTGGATTGGATTACCCAATCTCTATTTTTAGCTCGTGGCGTGGTAACGGAAATCATTTTCAATATTGATTCGCATTTGAATGTGATTAGCAATGCGCACTTTGTGTGCATTTCAAGTGTGTTTGCCCAGCGAATACCTGCCTCGGTGTCTCTACAAAATAAAAATCAGAAAAAAAATTCGAAAAAGAAAACAACTAAAAAGAATGCCTGACAACAGGTGACGCAATATGCCGGAGGCTTTCTCTTAAGGTTTGGGGCCATTCAACCCGCCACCTCTGACCTCCCTTTTGGAGGTGCAATTAAAACGGAAGTACTGCTAGCAACCTGTTGCCAAAGACCGCCCGGGCTCATTAAATTCGAGCTTGGGAAGCGGGCCGGCCCAGCCCGGCCGTTGGCCAATAGTTTGCATGTTGGCATTAATTAAGCTTCAGGCCCAGCGAGTCTTCTGGGAATATGAACTAAGTTTATTAATCCACGAATATTACTCCACGAATTTTTGCAGAACGTCGTCTAAGGTTGCAAGCGAAATTATGAAATTACACTGAGAGGAAAGAAAAGTTTAAGAGGTAGATATTTTGGGGAAATTGGGATAGAATTTGTAGTTATTTCAGGTTTAGTTTGCGATACATAAGAAAGTAATTAAATGCCCAGAGAATAATTGATTAATGTTAAATTAAAAATTATAAATCTTTTAAAGAAAGTTTTTTAACAAATATTGAAGTATTTACCTAAATTATTACTACTGAAAAGAAGAGGTTTTCGAGTTTGAATTTTTATAAATAATAAAAATAAAAAAAATATAAAGAAGAGGCTTTCGAGTTTTTATATGTATAAATAATAAAAATAATAAAAGAATTATACTACCTACTTTGAATGTCAATTTTTCTTATGGCAAAGTTATATATATATTTTAAAAATATATCCATAAAGTGATCGTAATATTTAATCCCCCCAGAAACCCCCTTAGATTTAATATGCAGACATGTTTGTAACTCTAATTATAGTCACATGTTACTCACTTCTCTGTGTGCATTTTGGGGAGACTTTCCCAAGGACTGAATGCTGTGGGGCGACACTTTTCCCATTCAAACACACACACACAAACAGTACCGTTAGAACGCTCTGATCGCGGGTTGTCAATCAGCGATGGGAACATGTGTACCAAGTACCAACGTTGGCCTTTTCCCCAACTGATTCTTTTTTGTCTTTGCCAATGGTTAAAAATATCCGCGAGTACTTGTTGCTCTCTTAATCACCCTCTCACTTGCAACGCCCCCTTTCCCTTGATTTTTCTCCCCCTTTTTCCCCGCTCATTTTCCACCGCACATTTGGCGAGGGGTCAATAGACGAGGCGAGTGTGTGGCTGAGAATGCTTGAAAAGTGTTTTGTACTTAGCTTGGAGAGAGAGAGTGGCAAGGCAGAAAGACAAGGCATTTCCAAGTGGAAAATCAGCGGCGCAGAAAGCTAAAAGAATGTAGTCGGTACACTGGGGAAAATATGCTTGAAAGGTTGGAAAATAACTAAAGAAATTGCATGGAAAATTATGATGAAGATTTATGTTTCAGAGAATATGCAACAAACAAATGCAACATTTTCAAAATAAAGGTTAATTTAAATTTAAATATAAATATATAATTTTAAATTTTATTTTTTGAAAGAATCCTTATTTCTTTATTTCTTTAACTTTTTCCTCAGTTAATGAGTCTAATTTTTCTCTCTGTATAAGTGGCGTGCGTTGTGATAGAAAATAAGAAAAAAAAGAGGGGAAAAACCAACAAAGCTTCAAAAATGATATAAAACAGATAATCGCAAGCATAAATAGCGCTTTTGTTATTGTTATTGTTTCCTCTGCTGCTGCTCCCAAAAAGCGCTTGGCTCGTTTTCGCATTTTCCGATTAGAGATTTTCGCCAACACGAGGGCACGAACCGAACAGTGTTTTTTTTTTTTTTTTAATATTAACTTGCAACAAGTGCCATGAAAAAAAATTGGGGGGTGGTAAATGCAAGGCAACTGCAGAACAAAAACAAATGTATTTCTCCTCATTGAATGCCAATTCTCTCGAATAGTTTCTAATAAATCTGTGTGAAAGATTTCTAAAAATAAAAAAAAAGGAAACAGAGAACGAACACAGAGCACACATTATAAACAATGATAGGGGGATGAAGATGAAGAAGTCGCATGTCTTACGTCATTTCTGTGTCGGAAAAATCAGACACACACAACTATGACGTCAATACAATGGCCCAATAAATGCCAGAAGCAGCATGAAAGTCTTGAAAGTCACGAAGATGCGATGAGAAAACAAGTGTTCACGAGCCGCAGGCGCCGGCGCAGATACTACTTGTATATGTATCTGCAGTATCTGTAGTATCTGTAGAATCTCTAGTATCTGAGAATGTCTCTCACTTTGGAGAGCATCGGTTGGCTGTTGATTTTCCCCCGAAAAATATCCCATTGGGGATTCGTTTTTGCAGGCAGCTCATTTCAGTTGAGTTCTGTTTCAGTTTCGGTTCGGTTCTGTTCCGTTTTTCCTTCTTCATTTCTTTATTTATACTAGGAAAATATTTTAAAAAATACTTTAAATAACATAAACATTATACGTGTCTAATACTAAACCCGAATATATATATTTAACCAACTTAAACCCCAATATTGTGAATATCTGTGAGTGAAAAACGTTTCATATTTTTCCTAAATGAAAAATTTTTTGTTGTACAAATTCTATAATTAGAACGAGTTGAGGATCTTTCATGGCTGTGCCCCGCCGACCCGATACACAAAATAGTCTCTCGCCAAGATGAGAGAGCCACCACTACCAACATCAGCCAGCACCTTTCACTAATTCAGATCCCATCCATCCATTTGTATCCCACAGAACTACGACGAACCACGACAATGCCGACAATCTGTGGGATTAATGCTCGCTGGAACTGAACGATGGATCTGGCAGATCAAATCGATGACTATATCTGTTCGTTCGAGGGAATTGGTGACTTAACAATGGACTCCCTGGCCATCTTCATTTTCCTGTGGGCCGTTCTGGCCCTCTTCTCCGTCTGGCTGATCAAGCTCCTCTACCACAAGTATCTCAACAAGGCCAACAAATCCCCCAGTGCGGCCAACAGCCGCCAGAGTAGCGTGGCCCCCGGTTCGGGTTCGGTTTCGGGATCTCCTTCCGGCAAAACAGAGAAGCGTCTCTCGGAGCCGCGTGACTTGCTGGCCACCAAGAGCAAGGTGGAGGATCTCTCCAAGCCACTGACTGGCGGCGTTTCATCTGGCGGTAGGGGTCGGTCATCGGCTTCACCACTGAACTCGGCTGGGCCCTTGGGTGCCGCTGGTGCTGCCGGTCCGCGTCGCCGGGTGGTGCGGCAGAGTTCCACTGGACCGGAGAATCGCAAGAAGCGCTATGTTCCACCGCCCTCCAATGTGGTGGGTCCGGAAACGGTGAGTAAAACCATGTGATTAAATCTTTTTTACAGTTCAGTTGGAGTTTAATGGGGGAAAAACATAACTGGAAAATTATTTTAAAATTAGTTTTAGGTCAGGGACTTTGTTTAGAAAATAATTAATAGTTTAATAGGAGTTTATAGTGATTATTATATATTTAAACTAAGCAAAAACAACCTTGAAAACTGTAATATAAATGTAAAAATAGTATTATAATTATGAAGTCATTAATATAATGACCTTTGATTTATTTAAAAGGTTTTGATTATATTTTTTTTATAATTTTTTGTTTTTGTAGAGAAAAAGTTTATGCTAAAGGTGCTGAAATTTTCCTAGTAATTAAAAAATACTACAATACTTTTTTAATGTTCAAATAAATATATTAAATAATTGAAATACCTTTTTTTAAATCCTTCCAGAGCTCTGTAACCTGGACCAGTCAGGTCTTCCGCTGGCTCTACAGCGACCTGGTCATCGTCAACGAGCTGCTCATGTCCTGGGTGATTGCCATCAATGACACGCTGCGCAAGTCCGTGGAGGAGGTGAGTTTTGTCCGCCAAACAAAGACATGACATCAGGCAGAGCAGAGCAGAGTTCCCGGCTCCCAGCTTTGACATCATCATCATCATCATCATCCAGGCGGCCCACACGGCTCTGATGTCATGGCTGAGCTTGACTTGGTCTTTATTAGTTGGTCGTCGGTCGCTGAACTTTGTTCTTGGCCCCGCCACCGCTGTTTCACGACATTCAACTTGAAATCGATGTTCGGCAACTTGGCTTCCACCTCGGCTCCCTTTCTCCTCCCCAGCGATCTGGCCAGCCGGCGTGCTGGGAACTCGCTCAGCCGTAACTGATGGCGAAACGCGTTTTGTTTTCAACATTTTTTTTTTAAATTTTTTATACCCTGTAGTTGTTGGGTAAGAGAGTGATGATTAATTGATACAGAAGCAGGTAAATAGAGAGTTGAAAGGTCTGATTATACCGTGAGTTTTCATTAAAAATAAACCTTGTCCGTCAGTTTGTTTTTCGTTAATGAGAATTAATAAATAAAACTGAGAGAATATAAAAGCTAGAGATACCAAATTTGGTATCAGCATTTCTTTAGGTTAAATGTATGTTAAGACTTCTACAAAAACTTAAAAAAATAATACAAAAATTCATTTTGAAAGTCTGAAATTTTTATAAAAATTAAATAAATATATAAAAAATATTTTTTAGGACAAAATTATACTAAAAAAAGGAAAGTTTCTATACCTTAAAAAATATTTTGAAATTTACAGGGTATTAAATAAGTTCAAACCTCTTTAAAAACCTTTCCTGCTCTCCTCTGATTTTATTTTTTATCGCCTTTTACGTGCTCGAAGCCATTCAGAGGCCAAGGTCGCGGCATCCAACAAATCGTTAGTCATTATCCCGTCACTGAATCGTAGCCCCAAAAATGTATGCAGCTGAATTACGTAATGCGTGATTAATCTTAAACTGAAAGGAGCTAAGGAGCACAGCTGCTCTACAGGTTTTATCTCCAGGCCTAACCCGGTTCTTTCCCTCTTTTTTTATTAAATAATTATAATATTAAATTATTTTTTACAGCATGGCGTGGCCGTGGAAGTGGTGCGCGTTCTGCCCGATAGCCCAGCTCCGGGTTTAAATAATATCTTTTGCAATTGCGATGAGAACAATCCCGCTGATATGGTGAGTAATGCCAGGAGAGAAGGAGGGTCTCCTTAAGTTCCTAAACTAATAAAGATATATCCTTTTATCCCCCACAGCTCATCACCTTTGACTGCGATGCCATGCCGGTGCTGCAGGTCAAGACTTTCCGTCAGAAGGCCGGCAAGGTGGAGACTTCCCATTACAAGGTCACCGTGTCCAGGTTCCGGGCTCGCATGGCCATACCCATGAACTATAATAGCCTAAAGGGCGAGATGCGTGTGGAGGGTTATCCAGATGTAAGTAAAAAAAAATTCAGTGATTTTCTATATATTTAATTTATTATTTATTTTATTTTCTTAGGTACGCATTGCCATGAACAGCGTGGGCGCCATTAAGGCCATGGATCAGGATGAACAGCAGCTGCAGACGGTGATCAGTGATATCCTGACGACAGCTTTGCGCGACACCATCTATCCGGTGGACTTCTCCATCTACTCGACCTGCCCGCGGGCCGAAGTGGAGCCCCTGGAGCTACCTGTAATCTATCCCGTCCACTATGACTCGCTGGCGGTGAGCGTCGGGGGAGCAGTGAGAAGACTATTGGCTCCTTCTGTTGTGTTTATGTTGCTCTCTGTTCTCTGTGCTCCTCTTGTGTCCTTTCTGTACACTAGTCATTGCAAAGAAAACCACACAGAACTACATCGGAGACTCTCTGTATAAAAAGCCAGACAAACAGACACTTCTCATTGCTCTCGACCTTCGCCTCCTCCTACCCTGTGTTTATGGAATTCGCCTTTTCAATCTCTCTCTCAGAACTCAGTACTCCTACAACAGTCGCATTTCCTTTGTATCCCCGTGAGAATCCCTTCCTTGATCGTCCTGTCCTGAAAGTAAAAAGAACTCTCTTTGCTCTCTCTCTTATTTCAGGGCAACCAATACTTTCAATATTATTACAATTTCTAAGTGACTGTCTCTCGCATTAGTTCGTTTCCCCGATTAAAAGGCGAATTTCATGAGCCCCCCCTTCAACCTGACTTTTGTCTCTATCTCTGACCCCTCCCCGACTCTGTCTCTCTCTCTCTCTTCTCTGTCACTCATTGCATGATGGTTGTCCTCCTCCAACCCACACAGCACAACATGGAGCATCATCTGAGCGGCGTGGGGCTGAGGGACTCCCAGCACATGGTCTCTGGCCGTCGGCTTCTTGTAAAGATTGTCAAGGGCGAAGGCCTGAGGGATGCCCACGATCCCTATGTGGTCATCGAGATGGATGAGCCGGCCCAGAAGAACCAGACGGGCACCCAGCGCGGCACCAAGCCCTACTGGGATGAGCACTTCCTCTTGTAAGTTATGGAGAAATCAAAGAATTTCCTCTATTTTAAATTTATTTCCTTGCTCTCCACAGCGAACTCTCCCCCCAATCTGCCGAGATCCTCTTCGAGGTTTATGACCATCCGGTTATAGCCTCTGATCCGCCCAAATTCCTGGGTCTCGGCCTGGTTGGCATCGATGAGCTGGCCGTGGGTCCTGCCTCCACGCAACTCCTGCAGCTGCAGCCGCGTCCCTATGAGACGCAGCCCGTTTCCGGGGCCATCACCGTGGACTTTGTGTTCATCGAGGGTGCCGAGATCCCGGCTGGAGTTCGTCCTCAGCGCCTGAAGGAGGCGTTGCGCCTCAGCACGCCGGCCATCAACGAGCACATCCGAAATGGCGCTGACCTGGCGGATGCGGCCGTAAGGGCTCTGCAGGATGGAGCGCTCTCGAGCACTGGCAGCGGTGGACAGCCCAGCAAGAGCACTCTGATCATACACAGTGTGCAGCGGGTGAGTGGTTAAGCATCTTAGAAAGTTAGGGATAGCAGAAAAAATATTAAAAATATAGAAATATATGCATAGATATTTTTAATAATTTTTTTAGTATTTCTTTTATTTTATAAACAACCTACAATTCTCCCCACATTTCGTACCCCCTTGCCCCCATTTTCTCTATTGTTTTATAATTTCCATTGTTTCTATTTTCGTTTTATTTTATTCCATTTCCGTCTTCGATCCCGAACCAGAATTCGACCGGCCCGAATGCATTTAAGGTAATCTCCCCCTCTGTTCCTGGACATCTCTCGCTCTCCTCGAGCTTTCTTTATTTTATTTATGAGTTATCTGAGTTACTGCGTCTCTAATCCCGCCGCCCAATCATGATGGTTCCCTTGATCATGAACAGGCTGAAAAAATAAGTAGTGTCTAAGCCAAGTTAATAACCAAAACTGTTTCTTGTTCTGTTTTGCTCCGCCTAACCCCCAACAAAAACAAAAAAATGCGCTTCTCTAACCGAAAAACAAATACAACGCGACCTCAGGTCGAGGTCAACAAGGAGGGCCAGATCGAGGTGGTCCAGTCGCCGACCGAGCTGGATCAGACAGTGGCCCAGGCCTTCGAGCGGGCTGCCAACGAGGCCCAGGCCGAGCTTGAGCTGGAGAAGGCCAAGCTGGAGTTGGAGCCCGGTCAGGGTGACATACTCAACGACTCAGGTAATGGTACCGTCAACGAGGACAGCGTCGCGGAGGTGAGTACACACGCTGAGTTTTTTGTTCAAGGCATGGCATGGAGTTTTGAGTTATCTTTAGAGGGGATTCCCTTATTTAAATATCCTTTAAATTATAGTATGGCCAGCCCAATGCCGCCTCATCGCCTAATGGCAGTGGCTACGGGCACAACAACTACAGCCTGAATGGCAATGGCAACTCGGGTGGAGCCGGAGGAGGATACAACAGCCTGCCCAGGAATGGAGCTGCCTTGCATCAGCAGATGGCCGGCCACCACAATGCCGGCTTGATACTCGATGGACAGGACGTGGTGGATGCGGACCGTGGAAGGAGCAAAAAACGTAATTTCTTTGGCACCCTGAAGAAGCGGCTAAGCCGCTCCAAGACACGTACCCTCTCGGCCGATCAGCCCAATAATAATAAAAATAGCAGTCATAAGTCACTATCAGCCACCAACTCGAATACAGCGACCACAGGCACCGGATATCCCCGAAACGCCACCGGAACCCTCAATGGTGATTCTTCCCGTTCATTATCTGTCGATCGTGCCACTACTCTGTCCAAAAGCAATTCACTTGGTAATTACCGCCCCCGTATCACTGAGCTCCCCCCTCGCCATGTTGTCCACGTTTTTTAATCAAATTTTTGTGAGCCCAGCTTAACGCACCATCTCTCCCTCTTAACGGACAAAAAACGATCTCCTGCTAATTCCGCTTAAAGCCATCATCATGCGCCATTGGGACATATTCATCACATAATAATATCTCATTAGAGATCATTATCATAACAAGTCTCGTATATGCTTTTAAGTATTGAAAGCGGCTTTGCACTTTTGCTTTTCTTATATTTTAAGGCTTTGAAATTTCTTACTTTTCTTTTTTTAATATTTTTTACTAACTTCTGTAAAGGATTTTCTATACTTTATTCGTTAATTCATATTTTCTACAATATTTCCTGATTCATAACGAATAAGAATGCCACATAAATCGTTTGGGTTTTTAATGCCACTAAAAAGCTGACTTTTAAACTTAAATAATTAATAACCAAAGCGATAGGTGCGGCACCCCTGTATTTACTATATTTTTCCCAATTTTTAAAATATTTTAATTTTATTTTTTAACAATATATTAATGAAGAGCTCAAGTAAAACTTAAAATATTCTATAAAAATTAAAATGTTTCAACCCTTAAATATATTTTTATAAACTAGTTTTGCCAATTTATCTTCCTATATATAAAATAAATATCCTTTTTAAAATTCCACTCATTTCATATTTCATATCACCTTTAACTTAATTATTAGGTGTATATAGCTTTTCACCCTAAATGTATTATTAAGGACTTGAGCTTATTGTACTTCCTGAAGCTTGATCTTAATCTGTATCTTGTATCTGTTTCTACATATATCTGTACCTGTATCTATATCTGTTGTTCGTTTTATCTTCTCTTCCCCCTAACACACTCTTGTATCCATCAACTGCCTAACTTGAACTGTGACCCACGACTCGAATCTGTATGTATTCCATGGTTCCCACACACACTGAAAAAAAAAACAATCAAAAAACACTTTTACAACAAACCAAAACAATTCCAAAAACACATTTGCATTATTTTTAAATATATATATATTTTGTATATATCTGGCTTTATTTTTGGATTTTGGTAATTTGAACGGCCTTTTATTATGTATTAAATATAAATTTAAATTTATTTTAATTATTATCTCACTCACACTTTCCATATTCTTTTCTTTTTCGTTTACTTTCATATATGCAAAAAACAAAATAAATATGATTTCGATGGGTCTAACTGGGTGCTTGGTTCGTGTGCCACTCTTACACTAAAAAAAAATACAATAAAAACGCAGGACCCCGCATGGGCATTGGTCACTCCATCACCGACCACTCACGCCGCTCCTCAATTTCAGAATCCTCGGCCATCTCAGGTTTCTCCTCGGCCAGCAATAAGACCTATGTGCACGAGGCCTCCACCTTAGTGCTGGAGACAGTGGAGAATGGCATTAAGCGGTGAGTTAGGCTATTTATTTATAGATTAATTTATTTATTTAATAATATATTTATTTTCAAGTCACTTTATTGTGCCGCTGGCCATTGCCCAAAGACCGCGCTGGCGTCGCAAGGGAACCAAGCTGCACATCTACAACGATCACACCTTCATCGCCAAGCATTTGAGCGGGTAATAACATTTATAATAATTATTTAAGAATTATAAATTGTTTATTAATATTATATATTGATTAATAGAAGCGGCCTGCAGTGCTCCATCTGCATGAAGTCCATACCCCGTAGGCCCGGCAAGCAGGGCTACGAGTGCCGCGACTGCCAGCTGATCTGTCACAAGCAGTGTCACATACGGGCGCCCCAGGCGTGTCCCAATCCCACGGTGCTCTCCATGGAACTGTAAGTAGTCATCGGAGAAACCAGATCAAAGGCTTTATAATGTTTAAGATGAGTAATGCGCTTGCTGACTTCCTTTCTCTCTCAAGAGATGGAGAGAGTTTTTGAGTGGCGTTATGCATCTTATAGCTTATACTGTCCTTGCGTAGACCCTAACAGCTTCCTTGTCTCTTAAATCCCTACCTGCAAAGTAAAATCCCCTTGATACTAATTTATTGATTTCGTTTTATTTTTCTCTTTTCACACACACACAAAACACACGCACACCCTACCTTTATACATACACCAAATAGAACGTCATTTCCGGTACTCACAGAGAGAGATCTGAACTTAGTTAACTAAAAGCCTTATACATTTTCTTCTTATTTTGTAATCCAAATCGCCTTGAGTCCGCCAAATGCAGTTTGATATATTTACCAAAAGAGCAAATTTTTGATTTATCTTTCGAAAAAGTGGCAGCTTTGTTCTCTTGGCTTTTGCTGAAGCATCCATCCTTTATCCATTTATCAATCCGCTTTGTTGCCATTTTGTGTATATATTTTCTGTCTGGGCACTAATTAGAGCTCTTTTCTCACCGCATTAAACTCACCAAAAACACACTTGATGGACACAGGATGACCACTGAGGGGTAGTGTCGAGGTCTCAGCGAACACAACAACAACCAACCAACCAGCCACCAAAGCACGTTTTTTAGTCCATTAAGAAAAGAACCATTCTAAAGACAATAGCTCTCCCAGCACACAGTTCTACTTTGATCAGGGTTTCCCTCTTAGATTCTCTCTCGTTCGAGGTTCGAGCGTTTCTCAGTTGAGCGTTTTGGCAACTGGGAAATCGGGGTAAGCCACGCACGCGCATGAAGTTCCTTCGTTTTCTGCTGCTGCCGATCCACTGTGTTGTGTACTAAATTAACACTCTTAAAACAAAGGCAATTTAGGCAATAAGATGCGTGTGTGTTATGCATCTTTTGTCTTTTATTAGCCTACGCTTAAAGCCGTTTCAACACTAATTCCCCCCTTTTGTTGCGTTTTTTATTTATAAAAATTTGGACTAAAAAAAAAGAGTTTGAAGCTTGTTTTGATATTTTATATTGTTTACTTTCCATATAACAGAAAACCTAAATATTAATAAATTTCTTAAATCTATTTTCACAGAACCAAACTTAGCTCGGCGGCGGCAGATCGCAGTATACGAAAGCTGTGAGGGGAATCCAGCTAGATCCTGCCCCCCCAAAAACCGAGAAACCTTAATCGAAATACTACTCTTAGTTAGAGATCAGAAGGCTCTGTCCTCTGCTGCGGAAAACCCCAATACCCGATACCCGAAACACCACGTTATTTATTTATACACACACCCACAACGCGAACACACACACCATGTGCAATATGTTCTTTGGTTTCGTTTTTTAACCACAATTTCTCTGTGTCAACGTGCTGGAGCCCATTGATATTTTTTTGTATTTTCTACAAAACACGAATAATAATTGTACAAAAATAAAAGTGAATTAGAGGTTTTTTAAATGAATAAAAAGTGTTTACAATGCGACAATCCTAAAACGGAGACCTAACATAGCCAGTGCCCAAGGTGACATAAGGACTAGGAATATTTTTAGCCTGTGGTTCGGGCTCATAAGCCAGATTTTCATTTGAAGAACTTGCTGAACCGGAGGATGGTGTTGGAGGCTCAGAATTATAATCCTCATCAGGCGGAGCTTCTTCCTCGACTGGACACTTCTTGGTCAGTATGTCAATGGTAAGCACACCGTTCGGTGGATAGTTTCCCGGGACGGTTATAGAGACCGGGGGGCCAGGAACAGAGATCTCTATATCCACAGATTTGAAAAGAATCTCCGGGAGGGTAACCTTGATTTTGGCCATTTTTCGCAGCTTCCGAAAGGATACAAAGCTCAACGAAAGCAGCACAACCATTAAAATGATAACCCCAATAACCTGAATTAAGCTCAGACCCGTTGCCTTCTGCTCGTCCTTGTGAACACTTTTGAACGGTGGACCTACAAAACTCATGCCGCCACTCGGTTTGTCCTTGTAAGATGCTGTAACAGCCACATTTGACAGGAGCATCGATTGGTTGAAGTGAAATAAAAGTTGGGATCCTGCTACCATCTCGATTTGAATGGACTCTTGATCGTTGCAGATCTGGTATCGGCTTGTGGAACCCGAGCACCAGGATATGGCATAGCCAGTGAGACCTTCCTGTTCCTGGGGAGCCTGCCAGGTCAGGGTGTAGTTGTCGTCGTTGTACCTTAACCCACGTATCTGAAGCGACTCGGAGTTGACCAGGAGGGGCACCTCCAAAACATTGCTAGTATTCGAGGTTCCCACAGAGTTTTGGCTCCAAACGTATATGACACCAGGGATTGTGGGGTCCCAGTCGCTGAAGAGGGCGCTGTTGCTGTCGATGGATGAGGGATTCTTCCTAGAAAAAGGATTAGAAATGGAACCCCTTTAAAAATATAGATCTCCAGACTTACCCAGTGCCCGTGGCTGCGGCGTACTTAAATTCTGGTCCGTTGAGCTCCAGCTCGTCCAGCTGCCGCCAGAAGACATAGAGCTCCTTCTTCTCCGGATCGTGGTAGAATCCGTTGGTAAGAAACACCGGCGGCCGAGCGGGAATATCGGCTGCGCTTGTAACTTCCCTGGACTCAAACTCAGTCGACCAGGGTGCACCCGTGACATTATAACGACGGCGGAACCGGAATATGTATTCCTGGTTGGCATAGGGCAGCTTGGGGAAGCAGAGGTCCTGTCCGAACATGGGATATACGCGTCTTTCGGTATAAAGGGGTTTGATCCTGGGGTTACTGCAGAAAATCTCCACTCTCCAATTCTGTGAGACCGCCACAGGAGCGAGGTGATCCGTGTGCGTCCATTTCAGGCAGATCCTTGAGCTGCTCTGACTAAACTTTGGCTGAGTCATTGGCCACTCTGGCACCGTCATTTCCCTGAGGGTCATGGGGAACACCTTCGTCTGGTTATGTCCCTCGTATTCCATAGAAAGTTGGATCTGGTAGTTGGGCCCATAGTTGTTAGAGTCTCTGGGAATAAAAAGGCCTGGGCAGTCAATCCAGCTGGAGTAGTGAGCGCCTTTAAAGCACGGGATGCTAGGGAGGCCATCGATGCTGAGCGAGTAACTCTTCTTCGTTATGCTAGCGGCTAGTCCCAGCTCTTTAAAAAAGCACGACGCCTCTTTGTCGGTGGCGGTTTTACGGCAATAAAAGCTAGTCACATTCAGGATCGGCACAACATTTACATAGAGCTCTCCCAGGTAATCCTCATCACCAGACATGCAATGAATTTTTATGTACTGCCTGGGATGGTCGACCTCCACTCGATGCTTTATAGTGTACTCGTCGACGGGTGTACTTGCCACCTGATGCTCCAAATGGCTTGGCTTGAGGTACATGTCCTGCAGTTGAACACTGGAGTTTTTGCACCTGCAGAACACCTCGAATGACTCGCCAACGAACACAGCTTGGGGTTCGCTCCACATGTCACCATTGCACCATTTCACCATCGTTGCGCGACACTGGACGGTCAAGTGAAGCGCGAGGAGCAACAGAACCGTCGGCTTTGCTCTCCAGCTCATGACTAGCTGTTTGACTTTAAATTGAATTCCCCCGGGATGCTGATAGGGACCCTCTTATCAGCTGAATATTACAATATTACCAAACTGCCTCAGTGGATGTAGAATTTCTTTTCAACCAGAGGATTGCTTGCGCTGTGGGCAATCTCAAATCGCCGACTGTTTTGAGTATTTGATTTAAAATGTTTCTGAGCCCAGCTTATCAACAGCCATCTACACCGAAATTGCTCGAGGCGAGACTCAAATAACTACTATCGCGCGGCAAATTGAAAACCAACTAACCTTTCCCCCCTTCAAGATAGCTTATCGCAAAATGCAAAAGAAAGCTTTTATTCGTGGGCGATTAGGGAGTCATTTACATATTTTGTTAAACAGCTTCATTAGGTTTGACTTCAAATATTAATTATTAATTTAAATGGGATGTTTAAGGTACAAAATGTGGCTAATGCAATTTATATTCCTTAACTGGTGTCATTACATATACACTTCCTGCGATAACGTGAAGATCTCTCGTTCGGTCTGCTGTTGGGTCTCGATAGGGAGATCCTCCCTTGAAGAACTTCCTGGTGTTACGGGCTTAGAAGAATAATCCAGATTAGGAAGAACCGCAACATCTTCATAAACTGAAGTTTCCTTAGTTAGTATATCTGTGGTAAGCACGCCGTTCGGTGAAAAGTTACCCGGGATGGCGATGGAGAACGGGCGGCCAGGAACCAGGGATCTCAAACTCTCATTGGACCTATTTAGTTCATACTTCATTTATCATTATTTTTATAATAATTTATAATGTTTCTTCGAAACTATTAAAAAATGTACAGCTAAAGTTTCTGGTATACACTGCCTTGGTTTGTTGCTCTGTCTTCACTGGTTTTGTCAAACATATTCCTGGTAATGTAGGGTATAACTTCTGTCTTAGGTTCTGGCTCCTCACATATTTCCATTGTAAAATTGTTAATATTCATGATCGTTTTCGGGGAAAAATTTCCTGGAACAGCAACTATGGCTGGAGGATCTGTACTCCTTAAAGCAAAGACATTCGTGGATCCCTTGAGTAGGATCTCAGGAATGTCCACCTCGATTTGTGACATAGAGCGCAGTTTTTGGAAGAGAACTATTATAAAGACGATCATTATAAGGGTGATCAAGCCCACCAAAAAATGAATCAAGCCAAGGGGTTTTGATGTCTTAATAAGACGAACCCAAGTGGGATTGATCCACTTCATGCCGCCACTGGTTTTATCCTTGTAACAGGCTGCCACAGCCAAATGGTACAGAAGCATCGATTGGTTGAAATGGAACTGAATTCGGGATCGTTTTACCATCTCGATTTGAACGGACTCTTGATCGTCGCAGATCTGGTTTGAGGAACCCCAGCACCAGGATATGGCGTAGCCTGTAAGACCTTGCTGATCCTGAGGAGGCTGCCAGGTAAGGGCGTAAATGTCGTCGTGGTACCGCAAATCTAGTGGCTGACGGTACTCGGAGTTGGTCAGAAGGGGCACTCTCAACCGAGTTCTATTCGTCGAGGTTCCCACGGAGTTCTGGCTCCAAACGTATATGACAGCAGGAAGTGTGGGATCCCAGTCGCTGAAAAGGGCGCTGTTTTTGTTGATGGAAGAGGGATTCTTGCTGAAAGCAGAAATGGAAATTAAACATCCTAAAGGATATAGATCTGCAGACTCACCCTTCGTCCGTGACCGCAGCGTACGTAAAGTTGGGCCCGTTGAGCTCCAGATCGTCCAGCTGCCGCCAGAATACGTAAAGCTCCTCCTTCTCCGGATCGTGGTAAAATCCATTGGGAAGTAACTCCGGCGGGCGATCAGGCACGGCGGCTGGGGTTGTGAGTTCAGGAAAATCCAATTCACTGGACCAAGGCGATTTCTCAGAATAATATCGCCGCGAGAAACGCAGACGATAGGCCTGGTTGGAGGGCTGCGGGATCTTAAAGCAATTCAACTCGGAAAACATAGTTATTTCAGGGTAGACGATTAGCTGGTCAACATAGGGCTGGAGCTTTGGACTCTGGGGATAGAACTGCACTCTCCATTCCTGGGGCCAAGCCAGTAAAGAGTTCTCATCGGTGTGCACCCATTGCAGGCAGATGTGTGAGCTGTTTTGCAAGAAATTCGGCTTATAGGGCGTCCACGCGGGTGCGCTTATTTCATTGATCTTAAGCTGGAAATCCTGTGACTGCGTGTAGCCCTCGTAGTCCATGGAAAGCCGGAATTTGTACCTTGTTTTATCTGGTAGTTTAAGGCCATTGCACTGAATCCGGGTGTGGGTGCTACTCATCTCCCAGCACGCAACGGAAGGCACTTGATCAATCCCTAGAAAGTACCTTTGCTTCCGTAATGAGCTTTCTTCGGGTCTCCCTAAGTCCTTGAAGGTACAAGAAGCCTCGCGGTCGGCGGACTCCACAAGACACTGGAAGTCCTGCACCTGCAGAAGGGGTATCACTATCACCAGAATCCCACCCAAATATTGATCTCGATATCTGCAGGCTGTATTGAAGGACACTCGTTCCTGGACATGCTCTACCCTGTGCTTGATAGTTACTTCATCCACAATCGAGGTTTCCAAATACCTTTCTTCTAGCCCTTTTTGGATGTGCAGATCTTCCACTTGAATCTCGGAGCCGTTGCAACTGCAGAACACCTCGAAGGATTCCCCCGCCAGCACTGTCCAGCGATCGCTCCACATGTGCGCCTCACAAGGTTCCTTTGCCTGCCCGCCACAAAGGAGTGGCAGAACCTCCAAAATGACGAGAACAGGCAAAGGCAGCTTCCAATTCATGACTGAAAAAAGTGTAGAAAATTGCATGCAACTTGTACTCGATTTACAGCACATTACAGTGTTTGATTCCAAGTACCTCCCTTATCAATGCACCTATGGGACCCCTATTTCGAATAAACCCGTACTTATCGCATACGTCAATCACAGAGTTTCCTGTGAATTTTTTAATTAATTATGAAAAAATCAATTATAACATATTCATAAATAATTATTTTTTTTTTTTAATATTTGTTTTTATTTTATAACTATTTTTTTATTATTATATTTTTTTAAATTAAGTTACTTTTTTCTTAATATTTAAAAATTTAGTTCCTTGCCGCCAATAAAACTCCATCAAGTGGCAACGTCGCTCAAACAGCTGCTAGCAGTGGCAGCCTTGGTTACCTATCGGCAGCCGCCACTATCGATAAGCAAGCGATACAAGTTGCACCAACTAGTGATGGCAAAATATACTAGCCGATATTAAAGCAAATACTTAAAAATTAAAATCTATGGTTTTAATTCATATTTAGTTCTTCAGTAAATGGGAATTATATTATCTAAATAAAAAATATGCCCTTACTTAAATTTTTCCTTTTACATGAACAAATAAAAACATAATTTATAAATTATTACTGGGAAGTGAAGTTATAAAAAATCAATATCCAATGCCAAACTAGTAAATTACAAACCCGAGTTTCTTGAAATAAAAGAAATATTTGCAATTAAAACGGCCGACATGTAGTGCCAAATCCTCACCAGCACTTGATATATCGATACTATCGCCACCCTGAAGTTGCGCATCGCTAGGGGGCCAGAAACAACAACATTTGTGGGCTGCGCGTTGACGACGAAGTGCATGTGAAATTTTTCGTTCGTAGGACAATTGTTAATTAATCCGTTGGCCAAATTCGCGCAGCAATCACGTGTCCGGGTAATATGTGAACGGTATGATTAAATGCAGCAGCGTTCCGCGCTAGAATTAAATTGAATAAAAAATTCAACGACAACGGCAACAACAACACCAACGGGGCGACAAAGCGACACGCCTCGCGTTGTAGTTGTTGTCGCGTGTGTTTTTTTCGGCTGCAAATTAAATGAATTTTAATAAATGAAACAAGAAAGTGTGTGCTGTGCGCTGTGCATTTGCCAATAAATAATAATTAAAGTGCAGAGCCGCGTCGCAAAACAAAGAGGAGAGGCGGAGGCCAGGGCAAGCGAGCGAGCGAGAGAGGGAGAGACAGACAGAAAACGAGACGAGACGTTCTCTTGCCCTCTCGCTTCCACCCCCGCGCTTTCTCCATACGTCTCCCCCTCCTCCTCCACCAGCCGCGTTTATCATTATTATTATTGTTGTTGTTGTTGCCGCCGATGCGCTGTTTTATTTGCCTTTTGTTTTCATCTTTATTTTGTATTTTTTAATTCTGCGTCACAATTCGCGATTCTAATTTCTTGAGTGTGTGTGTTTGTGTGCGTTTTTTCTGCAGATCTTCGTCATCCGATTCATAAGCATATATAGCGTATTATATACATATATTATGTACATGTATGTACAGCCAAAGTCCCGTTAACCTTACGTAAGTGTGTGCGTGTCTCCTGAAGCGACGCAAAAATGCAGCTCGATCCCCAAAAGTCCCCCAAATCCGCTTGCAACGAGTGCTAAAGAAAATAAAATAGAGAAATAAATCCAAAATCCACCATAAACCAACATAAAAAGCGTCTACAAAAAAGTGCTAACCGAAAAAAAAACAAACAAAAGAGGGCATTAAAAGTAAAGATCCCGCAGAACGACAGGACTCGTCGATCGGCAACGGAAACGGAAGCGGACCAAGCTGGCTAAAATGGCCGCCGCCCACAGCCACCACAATGCCAATCTGCTTAGCTCGGACATCTCGCGGCGCAATCCGCAGGACGAGTACGAGCTCATCCAGAAGATTGGCTCTGGCACCTACGGGGACGTTTACAAGGTGAGTGGCATAACAATAACTATCCCGAGAGCTAGGAAATGCCCAAAAAATCTAAAAAATTTAACGCTAAAAATCCAAAAACGAAGCGTGTGCCTCTGATTTAGAATGTTTCCTCGAATGCTCCTTGCCTTTTTTTGCTGCCTTACTTCTCCCAGAAAATCCTCATTCTCCATGCAATTTTAGCATTCTTTAAGATGGTGCCAATGCACTGTTAAAAAAAAAAGGATTTTTAAGCTCTATAAAATTCCAAAATGATTTATCCTTATACTTTCCAACAATAGTTCTTAGAGATTAAAGAAGAAATTCCCTTTTATATGATATATGAAGATTCCAAGTCAAAAATCTACATACAGAAATAAAAGACAATTTAAATCTTTATAGGAAACATTCCATTACTTGAAATGGCGTATATTTTCCCCAAGTGCAGCAAACGCATGTGTACCCTTCGACCTGCCCAACCCCAACCCGCTGGCACACTCATTTGTACATCTGCTTGCCACTTCCATCTCCCTGCTGCTGCCTCTGCTGCTGCTGATGCCAACCCCAACCACTCGGTACAAAAATATGCGCAATTTTAGTTTTGCTCCTCGGCTGCTTCTGCGTTCCTTTTTTTTACGAGTACAACACAATCCCAACTTGCCATGTTTACTTTGGCTGGCCCCGTCGTCGTCGATGGGAGGAAATATGTATGACAAATGCTTCAAAATGCCGGCGGAGTTGCCCTTGGGCAGGGTGGGCGTGGCATAATGCAATTGTGGTTGCCAAGGCAGTGGGGATTTATACATATACACATAGGGAATATATCTGGGGGAAAGATATACCGGAGTCCGGCGACGAGCATTTGTGGTATTTCTCATCTGCAAGCCAAAAGGGGTTAAGAGCCCCAGTGGCATATGGAGGAATGTGAGCCTTTGGTTTCGGGGGATTTCCTCAATTCGATTTATGGCGCTATCGAAATCTATATATTATAAGCTTTGTGCCTTGCTTTTTTCCGTCTGATTAATTTTCGATGAAATTGGGGATTTGATTAAATTTTACAGACATAATGCTGGAATTTCCACTGTAATGCATTTTCCAAATATGAAATTAAGCTCATGTGTGTTTTATCTAATTTAAATGAGGCATAAAAGAGCATATAAATCAATGTTGGGCTTTGAAAACTTGTATATTTTAAGTGATATTTTATATTTGTTTAATTGGGAGGATTTAGGAATTTAAAATTCATTTCTGAGAAAAATTAAGCTGTCGATACGAATGTTAATTCAAATAAAATTAAATTTTAGCTGTTTTCATTAGGAAAAAGTAAATTGAAATTTAAAATCAATTGCCAGAAGACAACCTCATGATAAAACCCATTAAATTTAAAATCGGCATAGTCTTATTTACTACTATAAACTATGTAAATAGCAAAATACATTAAAATATCTGGTAAAAGATTTCGTAAACTTTTAAATAACAAACACTGAATATTTAATTGCTTGTTTTTTTGGTTTGTTTTATTTGGAAAGCTTTGTTATTTTGATTACAATTTAATTGCTGTTTTTGAAATATCTATTTAATGGTCTCGCTCTGCTTTTATAAAGCCTAAATAGATACTTGACAAAGTTCGTTCTATTCTTCGGCAACAACTACTTTATTTCACAGCTATCCTGGTCAAATATTAACCATTGGAATGAAACTTCAAAGCCATTAGATGAGTGCTTTTTGCCAGTTTGATTCATTCCCCCTGCTCACTCAACTCTCCAATTGATTCGATAAGCAGCCACGCGTTTGCATTGATTATGGGGATTAATTTCGAATGTGTTATTTATTTATGTTTGCCCACATCTGTGTCCACATTTTGCCATCTGATTGTCTATCTTCCTCTTTCTCTCTGGTTCTGTTTTCTGTATCTCTTTGGTCTTTTTTTCCATCCAGTTCCATCCATCGGATGCGTCATTCCGTAAGTTTCGGTTTCAGTTTCAATCCACCACTCCAATTTGACTCTTTTCAACTTGGTTCTTACTTTGCTTTATTTATTTTCACATAGCAACTGGGGAATTTATGAGATGAGAGGAGAAGCTGGAGATAAGTTTTTGCCAAGTGAAAAACAATTGGTCTGGTGGGTAATTTTCAGTTCGATTTCCACCACATTGTTTACACCAAGTTTCGGTTATCATCCCATATAATCACACATACCGAGGCATTTGAAGTGCCAAGTGCAGGGCAATCGAATAATCATCATCGGGTTCGTTCTCATTTACATTTGTTTTTTGCAACTCGTTTCGCGATATCAATTTACAATAGAAATAATAACACAGCGAAATGAGCAACAATGCGCCCTGTTGACAGGCTATTATGAATGGAATTGGGTTTCCAATGCTCCAATTTGCCATTCTCCGTCTCCCTGCCGATTTTTCCCCTCGCTCGTTGATTCCTATTAGTGGCACAATGATCCAAAAATTGAGTGCAACAACAGCGAAAATAATAAGAAAAAAGGAACACATCAACAAAATGTGAATTAACTATTTTTTATTAGAAAAGTGATAGATAAATGGATGTCATACAGAAGAAGTATAATAAAAATTGATTAAAGATATATGGGATTGAATGAAGATTATGAACTATGATTCATATTGGTTATAAGGTCATTAATTAAATATAAATAAAAGGTATTCCTACTTAAATAGGTTATTTTTTCGACTTTAAAACAAATATAATGCTTGGGTTTAACTATTTTAAAAATAAAAATATTTTCATCCATTTTACTATTTGTACTTCTTTAACGTAACCATTTTAAATAATTTTTGAAACTAACAACCTATAACTTATTTATTTATGTATTATGAAAAATTTAAGGTATTTTGTTTTTTTTTTTATATTATTATTTGTTAGAGTCTCTTTAAGCTTATAAATAATTTATAATAATTAATAGGAAAATATATAGCATATTAAAAAGCATAAGCAAAAATCTCTCAAACAACTTACTCCATAAATCGCCCAAAGTAATACCCAATTAAGTAATATTTTATTTACAAATATCCTGAGAGTTTTCGATATTTTAAAACATAAATTTTCTTATTGAAAAATTTCGCTCTCTGCACTTAATTTTTATTTCTGTGAAGGAGCACTAGAAGGAAAATAAATTGCACCTGACGTCGTCGCGAGGTGATTGTGTGTGGGAGGGACTAGCCAGGACAAAGAGGAGGCGGGGGGCGTTGCACGGGGTTTTCATTACCGGAAATTCGAGAGCGAAACGCAAGTGGGAAAAGTAGGAAAAAAGTAAGTAAGGCGGAGGGGGAAAAGGAAGCAGAAAAGTAAGGTAAGAAATAAGGAATAAGTGAACTCTGCTGCTGCTTTTTGAGTGGAGCACAAAAGGAAAAGTGCCAGGTTACAGTTATGCAATGAAAACTGGCACAAATACTAGTGTGTACATAGACGCATACATATTTTATGCGTATGCTCCAGTATCGGTCTCCGGGTCTGTGTGTATATGATTGCCTTTGCCAGGCACTTGACTTCGCCATACAATGGGCCGCATTGTTGTTGCCGCTGCCTGCCTGCCACACTTTAACAATCATCCTAGTCATTGTTGTTGCTGGTTTTTATTTTGTTTTTGTTTTTGTTTGTCGTTCTTTTTTTTTTCTTTTTTTTGTGCACGCAACACGCATGAAAACATGAAAAAATTGGCGCAAAGCTCTCAACGAGAGTGGGCAGTGGGTGGTGGTTTTTCCTTAATACCCTGTATTTGTAAATAAATGTAGATGTTTACTTTTTAAAATGTGATGTTTTCTTTGCATGATAATAGCGTTTGCTCCTGTGAATCCCTACGATGTTTGGCCCTCGGGGACTTTGCTAGGTTTGAACTGTTTTTATTTAAAAATTAAATGGATATTTTCTTATAAGAGATATTTCTAAAAAGAAATCAAACCTTAATACCGGGTATTTCATAGTTGTTAGTCTTCAATTTCATATAATTTCTTGTTTCTTTATTTTCTGGATGCTGCGAGGTCGCTCTGGAGAGGCTAGAGAAAATTACTAGAGAAAAGAACGAAGTGAAGTGAATTTGAAGCAGCGCCAGTTTTCCAGAAGTGGTCGGAAAATGGGCGGTTCGTGGGGGGTGAGTATAGGAGTGGGCTGAGGGGGGCGGCGTTTGAAGGAGGTCACGTATGCGACGCATGTGTGGGCGTGGCTCGATGGAACAAATGGATGCGTTTTGTCTGTCTGACTGTCTGGCGATGTGTGCGTGTGTGGTTTGTGTTTGCTGATTTGCTGCTTGTTTGGTTTGTTTTCACTCAAATCGCAATTGAAATTGCAGCTAAACATAAAGCTTCCCAGCCACTGCCACCATCACCCTCTCTTCTCTCTTATTTTCCTCTCAAATTTTGTCATTTTCCATTGTGTTTTTCGAACCCCAAACAAAATCACAGCCAAATCATTTGCGCTAAAAGCCCAACAACTTTGTCCCTGGCTAGACAATAAACAAACAGTAAAGAAAGAACTGGGGGAAAACCCGGGAAAGATGGGGAAAAAAGGAACTAAGACTAGCCGAAAATTGTTTGCCTTGAACTAGGCGAAGGGGAAAACAGAAAAGAAAACAAAACAAAACAGAAACCAGCCCGCCAAAAACAAATAGAAAATGTCAAAGGGTTTTTCGCAACCGCGCGCCGCATTTTCCACCGATTTGTGCGCTATGGGGGCTATGGCGAAAGCTTCCAGATCCTTGGGATTTTGCGTGGTCCTGCGTATAGTCCTGCCTGATTCTGGGGGTAATATGCAAATGGATCTTGACACGCCCACCACCAAATGGGCGAAAGCAAACAACCAGCTGGGAGACAGTTTCAACGCCTTCGCCGCATTTAAATGTTAAATGGGGAAAGCGCGTGAAACGCACAAGTTTTCCTAGGACAGGGAAAATAAGGGAGTTTCACTGAAGAAAATATGTTATAGGAAAATATTGCTTTAAATTTATATAACAGATGGGAAACCTTTAAAAGTAATAAGTGTGTAAAAGCCTTTTAAACCCACCAGAAATAAGGTATTTATTTTATTTAATCTTTATTTTCTTTAAATTTTTAAATTGCTTTGCTTATTGTTTAATTTATCTTAACATACTTTTTGTTTTAAAATTTTCACTTCTAAATAATAATTTCCTTTTTTTGCAGTCTATGCCATGTAGGCAGAGTTTGGTTGCAAATGGCAACCCTTAATTTAGCAACAACAAAGAGCCATAACAAAACAAGTGACGATTGGGTTGTTAGTAGGGGAGGAAGGGTGGAGAAGCCAGGCGGAAGCGGTGGATAGGGGAAAGGGGAGCTGCCAAGGGTCGCCATGTTGACCTAATTCCGCCGTGGCAATAATTTGCACGTCTTCAACGGGCTGGAAAAGGGGGGAGATATGGAATGGCTGCATAGGGGGGTTGAAAAACAAAGAGGGAGGCTGGATGGGGGGTTGGAAAATGAGTAACACTGGGGGCTATTTAGAGGGGCCAACTCCTCCTGACTGTTGCAATGCTTTTGGTGGTTTTGCGGCTGCACATCTCCCTCTATCTCTCATCTGCTTCTGATATTACAACCCCTTTTCCCAACAACCAACAACAACGATCACAACAATTTCCCTGAGTTGTTGTTGGCCAGTGTAATCGAGTTAACTACCGATGCACAATAGGTTAGTGTAGCATGTCCGCTCATTAGCCTGCTCATTGACTTGCGGCCAAAATAAACAGATATTGATATCGGCCACACTTGGAGCTAATTTATGCAATTTCGAATTATTAAAAAATCATTATGAAAATAAGAGTTTGATAAATTTTATATATAAACAGTGATTAGACTGAGTTTGAATACTAAAAATAGTTTCCAATAAATGTTAAGTGAGCAAGTGGGCTTGATATTGGTTTTCTTGATAATTTAGGCTCTAAAAATATTTTATAAATATAAAAGTAAATATATATAAAGTGTAAAGTATAATGAGGCATATATGAAGTAAAGAAATCACTCTGCATTTTACAGAAATAATGACTTTCCTTTGAAAAAGCTATAAAATCAAGCCTGATTTTAGAATTCTATTATTTAAATTTATTTTTATAAAAACCTTTCTTCACTCTAATTTTATTTTGGACATTGTCTTTTGCAAATAATCAAATACCTTTGCTTTAAAATTAAAAGTCACCTAGCTCTTAACAGAATTTATTTAAATTCAGTTCAAAGTGAAACCCAAATTTCACAGTTGTGTTAATAATTACTCCTTTCAGTGGGTTTGTTTGGTGCTTGAACCGTTGTTAGGGACAAAAGGTGGCTTAATTGAGTTAGAGCCTAACACGGTTAGGGGAAGTGGGAATGAGATTTGGCAACAGGAACAGGAACAGGAATAGGAACAGCAACAATTTGGCGCAATTAGCAGGAACAGTGCCAACTGGGACACGTGTTCTGCCTCTTCTGCAAGTCCCCAATCCCCCCGTCGCTGTGTTGCCTGGAAAATCCCAGTAGAGCCAGCAGACCAGACGGAAAAACTCCAAACCGCCCGACTCCCCTCTTCCCCTGAATCTCTATCTGGGATCCTTTCATGCCTAAACTAATCCACTCGCCAAATCAACTCAAATGCACGAAATTTAAATAAAAACCCAACTCCAGGGAACCCTAAATTCGCCCCTTTTTTTCTGGCTGGAGTTGCCCCCGCAAAACCCAAAAATCCCAGTTGTGCAAATATTGGGATTGTCTGTGGAGGAAGCCCAGCCACCCAGGTCCCGGCTTCCCTATTATCCTTTCGCTTTAAAACATATCAAAAATATTGCACAAGAGACACGAGGCAGGAGGAGGCAGACGAGAGTCCCCAAAGTCAAATAAAAAAGAGGGAATCCAACTCTAAATCGGAATCATTTCTGTTGTATTTATACCTTCCCTTTTTGCCGTATTTAAAGTTGGGTGGGTTTCTGGTTTTTAAAAACAGGCTGTGAAAGAAAAGGAATGGACAGGAAAGGAAAGGGTCAGTTGTAGGCAGACACTTGTCTGTTGTTGGTGGGCGTGGCCGTGGGGCGAATGCTCTTTCCTGGCATTTGTTGTTGCTTTTGGAACTTGTCACTTGTCCAGGAAAAGGGAGCAGACCAAGGCTTGTCTTTGGCACTAGGGCCGGGTCTAGGAAGTGGCAGCTGCTGCTACTGCTGCTGGCTAATTTCTACCACTATTCTCCTTATTTTTCCTGCTTCTACAGGAGTTTTCTCATAGGAAAGATTGCAGAAAATGTACTTATATTTTAAGAGACATTAAATATATAATTATATGCCTATTTTTTGGTTTATTTGTGTTAATAATAATACTATTTTTAGTTGTTTTCCTTATAGACACAAGTTCTGACTGTTTTTTACTATATTATAATAATTATTTAACATTATTTTGATACTCTCAATTATAGTTCAGTTTATATTATCCTTAAAAGCATCGGCTTTTCTTTGCCTGTAATGCCTTTTGATTTCTTGTTTGACCCTGGAATAGCCTGTGCAGCGTCTAAATGTCACCATTCATCTTCCTCCAAATGTCTCTACGGCCAAGGGAATCGAAGAAAAAGTGTGGGAGGAGCAGAAGATACCGGTCGCCACCATGCGGTTTCTTTAGTTTTTCCCTTCATTTCCTTGCTCATTTCCGTTTGACATTTTCCTTGAATATTGAGCAGCACCACAACCAGCAGCAGCAGCTTCTTCACTCATTCTTTGGCTTATCCGATGGAAAAGTCACTTCAATTGGATATATGCCAGGCCAGGAATGAGGAAATGAAATGAAGGGGGGGAGGAGAGGGGAGAGGCGGTTGGTACATATGGACTAAGGGAAGTGTTTACAGCATTTCTAGCTCGTTATTTGGCCAATTTCGCAAAGGATTTAGACGGGTTTCCTCTGCCAACCAGCTTTGCTTCTCCATCTCCTGCAGCAGTTTTCTTTTTCCACCAAGTTATCCCCTGTATGTATGCATACTGTATGTACTTGCATATATGCTCTGCCAAAAACTTTGTCCTTCATTATAACTTCGCTTCCTTGGCCGCGTCTGCCCAACTTTGCAACGTCAGAGTTTGCCATATTAAAATCATCATCAGCGGCATCGTCCAAACACCCAACTTATATAAGCTAAGAAGCTAAGCAAGAATAAAGTGAGGCTGAAATAAAACGAGCGAAATATTTCTGGCATGCCGTCATAAACTTGAGCCGCCCCGAGATGGGCGTGGCACCCAGCCCACATGCTTGGGCGCTGCGCAGGCGCCAAAGAGTTGCAAAAGTGACTGAAAAAAAGAAAAAAACTGAGAAAAACAACAGAAACTGAAACTCAAAGTCAAGCTGAATGATGAAAAAGAGAGCTATCGATGTCGCTTTGCATGCTTTTTTCACTTTTTGTTGTCCCTGACTTTTCACAAAGTTCAGTGAACTGTTGCACTGAGGAAAATTTTACTTAAATTGTACAGAAATGTAAATTTGTATTATATAAATAGTTTTTTTAATATCTGGTAACTTAGGAATTATACAAATTAAAGGAAAAAATCGTAAACTATTATTTCTATGGATTCTTGTTCGTTTGTTAGTCTGTCCGTTAGTCCGTGTTAATACCAGAGACAGAATTCCAGATTAGGTATCAAAAATACATTAATTTTTATTTGAAAGGCTTTTTTATGTTAGGCTTTTATGTTATTAGAAATATACAAACTTTGTCTGAATTTTTAGAAATTTTAATGAGGTCTCTCCCTTAAAAAATGTTGATAAAAAATGACAACAATTTTATTTTCTACTTGAATAGCTAGATTGATTCGGCTGTTGATGCTGATCAAAACTATATGTTATAGCTAGAGTCGCAAATGACTCTTTAACTATAATATAATTATAATTTATAATTATAATTTTCTACAAGGGTCTTAAAATTGACTCTTATATTTTCTTCAGTGTTTCTCTTACTGTCCCCTCTCAATATAATAATCCCCATGCAAGTGACAATTGTTGCTGCCGTAACTTGAGATGAAATCTTTGGCATCCAAATTTGCATTCAATGTTTGCCACTTGAAAAAGTTGACTTTCCCAACGTTTTCCAACGCCGCTTGCCGCCTGCGGCCGGCCAGTGGCAGATGATTAAAAACTTGTAGAATTATGCAAGTAAAATGAGCTACTTAACAAAAAAAAAAAAAAAAAAAAAAGGGGGGACGCGGAGTAGTAGCTGGTAATCGCAGGCCAAAAGTTGACCTGTTGTTTGCTGTTTTTGTTGTTTTGCATAATTCCATTAGCCGCCGAAAAGTTGGCTGCTGGCGGGACTCCTGACTACGTACTCCGGCAAAAGTTTGCAGCCCAAACTAATTCCCATTAAAATGTGTAATTCCAATTTACGGTGAGCAAAAGCAGTTCTTGTGGTTCCGGGAAAGTGCATAAACCACAGAGAGAGAGAGCAAAAAGCGGGGGCGAGGCAGTGCAATCATTAAGCCCGAGGTCGGCGAATTCCAGTATCTCAATCGATATGGACACGGATGACTCTGCGCCTGGTTGCCTAGCAACAAAAGCTGGGCCTCTAATTAGAAGGTCTGTCTCTCCACTCAATACTAAGCCGACCACACAGCCTCCACTTGTAATTCTCATCAAGAGGAGGCTGTTGCAGAAGCATCATAACAATCTTAATGATTATTATAGCGACGAGGGTCGCCCCAGCAGTTGACAAAATAATCAAAATAAACCGAAAAAATAATGATTAACCTTAAAGTAATTTGCATAAACTGCGAGCGAAGGACTCTGCAGGCGCCGGGCATAATTAATGAGTGACGAAATCCCAAAATGCGGGCAGGAGGCCCATCCTAGGAGCTGCCTGGAGGTTGGATAAAATTCCGGGATGAGCGTAAACCGCACAACACTAAACTGACTTTAATTGAGGGAGACATGACGGAATTATTAAAATTATTATGACAGGCCGCAAATATACAGAGAGAGAGAGATATATGGGGGAGAAAGAGACTTTGAGAATTGGAAGGAGACAAGCCAGAAGCGTGACGAAACTGTTGACAAACTCGAAATGGAAGATAGAGATACAGAGGCGGTGGTTGAGAATAAGTGTAGTAGACACAGAAACACAATTAAGCGAAATAATTGTGCTTGAAATAAAAGTTTTTTCTTCTTTATTTTTAGGGAGAAGGGATAGGGAGAATTATAGAAACAGAACGAGAAATGCTTTTAGGGCTTCTCCATATGTGAGAAGGAGTGTAATTTTACACAGAGAAATGGGAAAACAAATTCTTAAAGTCAAATAAAAACACTTTCTAAGCTAGATTTTAAGAGAATATTTGAGTTAAATATTTAATTAGAGAAACTAAAAACTTTCTTTTTAAATTCACTTCAAAGTGGTGTTGGAAGATACTAATAATCTTTATCAACTTTTAGGTAATAATAATACATAATTTCATGAAAATTTAACCAATGTTTAAGTATTTTTTAAATTTACAAATATCTTTTTAGCTATCCAATCAAAATTACACCCATATATCTTTAGAGAATCTCTTCTTTTTCCCCTGTTTATGTGTGTAATACTAGCAATTAGTAAATGGAGTTGCCTTAAGACCCAACTAAGATTCGATGCTTTAAAGCTTAGTTTTTTGCTGTTGCTCTGTTATTTATTTTTTTTATTGTGCGTCAAAAGTGAAACAGAAGTGCGGAAACAACTCGGAATGGCCATTAATGGGCCTAGAGAGGGGAGACTTTGTTGAATTGAGGGAAGGAGAGAAGGGCACAATATGATGGGTAACACATTTGCCGACCAAATTGACAAACAAGTCAAAGCCGAGGAATAAGAACCATAAAAAGTAATACCAGAAAGCAGGGAAATAGAAGAAAAGAAATAAGAATAAGAAAAAAAAAGCAGAGAGGGTAAAGTTGTCTGAGGGAAAAATATGATAAAAATGAAGTAGTCACTAAGAGCCAGAAATCGCAATAACAACATGGAAAGAACAGAGAACTGCCAGCCAGACAAGAAGTGAAATGAGCCAGAGGAAACTTCAAGTCAAATAAAAAGTCTTTAGCAACGCTTTTGCCCCATCTAATAATTTATGGGCCTTTGTCTGCCTAGCATCAAGGGGGTTTCCCGCTTTCCCGCCGGGCTCCTCCTCTCTCGATTGAGTCTTCCTTGGGGTCTCCATAATGAACATTGTTTGCCTCAAGTTCAAAGTTTGCGCCAGGGAAATGCGCTTCATTAAATCGAAAGAGAGAGGACACAAGACAGCAGGAGAAATATAAAGTATAAAGAAGAAAGAAGAGAGCCTTCTTCATTTAAAGTTTTGCTATTTTTTAAAAATATTCCACCCCTCCTCTATATCTTTTGTGTTTGGAAAATACCTTTTGTTCTAGCTCCCCCCGCTTTTCTTCTTTCTAAGAAATACTGAGAAAATTAAGGCTGTGACCTTGAGAGGCCAAGCCAAGCTCAACTGGGAAGATATATGTGTGCGATGTGAGCTATATAGTACATATATATTCTACACTGATGACAGATGACGACCACTGAGCGTTAAATGATGATGAAGCGGCAGCCTCAAGCGGAGCTTTGCTCGAAAGTCGCGCGTCTGCGTGAAAAGCTGAGTACCGCCCTGGTGATTTATGGGGACTGTTTCCAGCAGCTTGATGAAGTTCCTTTTCCAAAACATTACGTAATTTAATGCAAAACCCAAAAACTGTTGTCAAATAATTCACGTTGCAGGCGCAACCATAATAACGTTTCTCGAAAGAGGAGAAGGAGTAAAAAACCGCTGACCAATATTTCACAAACAATGCCGAAACAAAAGCGAGAAATAAAGGGCGGAAGTTGTGCCTGCCTGCAGTTGTGGGAAAGCGAACATTTTTCCATCAGAGAGAAAGAGCTGCAGAAGGCGCCTGACCGCAGTTGCTGTGTTTTTCCGCTGCCTCCCACAGCGCCGAATCCTTCAATTATGCAATTTTCTATTTTTCAGCAAATTGAAACCGAAGTTTCAACTCCCTTTCTCCTCCGCTCCCCTGCATGTTGAATATGTTTTCCTAGTCTGGGTGTTCCTTTGCCGCTTCCGGTATGGAAAATCATTTTTTGGCTGCTTTTCAAAAATGTGCATATTGTGTGGGTCCCTAAAATCCTTGAGCCTCGATTGTTAATCTCGAATATAAATGGCAGCACTCACACACAGGTATATAGGTAAGCTGTTCAAGTTGCAAATCAATTTGCCTGGTATCGCTCTCCTGTTATCAATTCAGGTCGAAGCTGGGGAATATAGCCACACGGAGAGAAATTAAACAATAATATTGGTTATCAATTGGTGGCGGTTTTTTCTCCTATCAACCAAAGCTCTTATCGAATCAGGGGGTTTGGCTTTAGATATGGTCTGATATCAAGGTATTATGAAGACTTTTGTTAAAGATTTGATAAGCTTATATTAAGGGAAAAAATAAATTTAAATGAATACATTCAATTCATTTTCTGGAAATTTAAGCTTTATGGACATTTAAAAAAATATGTTTAATCCTTTTGAAATATTTATTTTCATGTTGAGACAAGGAAATCTTTATTAAAATAGGAAATTCCTATAGAAATTAAATTTCTTTATAATCTCTCTTCATTTTCTCGCACTATTTTCCCTCTTCTATAGAAAATAATTGCCTGGAACATCTGTCCCCTTGCCACATTTTCATGAACATTAATTTGAAAAGCAATGGAAATTGTTAACTGGCTGTTGTTGGAGTTCCTCGACTAACCCTTTGCCTCCTCCCCCAAATTTGTTGTGGCGCTAAAAGTAAATAATAAAATGGGGGGGTGAAAATCTTATAGAAATATGGCACTTGCCACTTTCTGCTGCCGAGCAGGAGCTCTGATAAATATTCGGGGGGAAATAGTTGGGGGGACAAAATATCCATGGGGTGATGGCAAGAACTTTGCTCTGGGGAAAATGAAAACTTTTCAAATTCCCTCCCTGAACTGGGCTTAATCTTGAATTATGAGTCGGAGGCACTTTCAATGAATTTATGGTGGCTGCCGGAGAACTGTTTGCTGTCTTAAAACGCAATTGCCTTTAAGAACTGTAGACTTCCCCCTGCTATTCAGATTTGGAAACGGATTCGTATACGCTACGTTACTCCCTCCCCTTGATATTCCCTCATTTTGGCCGCCTTTCTTTGGCTCACAATGCTCGGCACGTTGGTCAAATGGTCACGTTTCGATTGCCCCGACGAGGAGCAGTCCAAGGGGGTTCGCGGCGAGCCAGGTGACAAACAGGTGAGAGAGCTGGATGAGGTCGAAAAGGGTGGCGGCGGGTGGCAGGTTGCCTGGCTCGTTTCGAATGTGATTGATGAGAGGCGGAAGGCAGCGGGTAGAGTTGATAAAAGTTGACATTCGACAGGTGTGTGCAGAGCGAAAAGAGAATGACAAAACGCATGTAAAACGAAGAAATAAATCGAGTGTTTTTCTTTTTTGTTTTCACACCGAGTGAAAGATAGGCGGAAAGCGATAGCACCACTGCAGTCGGTGTGTCGATCGGAAATTATTCGAAATGGCTCGTCAAATTTAATGGAGAATAACATTTATTATCTGCATAGCAGGCATTCTTCCAGTACAAATGTTTTTGCTAAGTTTGTACATGTTCTTCTAGAAATTCATGAGGTAAACGCTTGGCTTACATCATTTATTTCAAATTAATTTATGCAGTAGAGCTAAAAACGTGGTTTACATGTCAATGCTTAATAGAATTTTAGTCAAGAAATTTAAGGTTCAAGAGTTTTTGTAATTTTTATATTTTTTGTAAATGTAGGTGTGGTTAAATTTTTTAGTCAACTTAGTCTTTATACCAGAAATGTATATTATTTTCTATCGAATAGGAAATATTCGATATAATAAGTATATTCTCCATCTGTTATCATCAATATCATAAACTTAAAAATCGGAAAATATCTCATTAAATATTATAATATCGATTTTTTTGATATTTTATTATAGAGAATTATTTTTATTATTATTCAAGTTCATTAGTACAAAATACATCATCTTTTGGGGCTTCAAAAATACCTTCTCCTGTAGTCACAATGCAATAACACCTTGGTAACCCATGGATACTGAGCTATAAAAACACCATTAACTGCTACTTCGATAATAAACTCAATCCAATCGATATACACATGACACGCACATCCTCACGCTCTCACCTCTAGCAGAAAACCACCAGAAAACCAAGAAGGCAACAACAATTAGCGTGGTTGCCTCGATGTTATCTGTCCCTATCTTTGCCCCTGTCACTGTCTCTACCCCTGTCCCTTTCCCTGTCCCTACCTCTGTCCCAGGCTGTGTCCCAGTGTCTGTGGCTGTGTGGGGGTACTTAGTACTTATACTTATAGTACAAGCAGAGTGCGCATTCACAACCACATTCACACATGGCCGCCTGGCGGCAGACGGGGCTCGAAAGTGTGCCATTGGCATTCGCAGAGTGTGTGTGTGTGTGTATGTATGCCGCCCCCTAGACCCAGACCCTCCTCAAATATGTTATCGCTTGGCATATTAAGCCAGAGAGCAGGAACCGTGCTTGAAATTCATTCATTTGCTCATTCACTCGCTCCAGCCATTGAGTCACCGCTTAGCTAGGGAGCGAGTGAGCTTGTGCATCAAACACGGAAATTAGCATACGCTCATGACGATGGCGAGGATGATGATGGTAATGATGATGATGTTGACAAAACAACGTTTGCCATTTATATAACCCCAGCTTTAATTGCGCTTATTCCGCCGCACACATGGGGCGTATACGCAATGTGTCTTGCCTTGAAGTGCGGCAACTTTAATGCGCCCTGTTGTCCGTTTAGAAAGAAAACTCTTTGTGTCTCCTTTTAAACCCTCCTCCGGTGGCTCTGGGTTCATGTCCAGTTTGCTAAGCCGATTATGGTTTATTGATGACTCCGGGATCTTTGAAGGCAACTTCCGGCCTAGTTCAATTATCCTTCCTGTGAGCCATCTCACCTGTATCACTGTAAATGCATCTGCATCTGTATATATAACTGTATCTGTGCTCTCTGAACTCTCTACTTGTTAGTCCATCCATGTAACCCGCTTGGGGAAATCAATTCAATTTGTTATGCTAAACGTATGTGAATGCATTTTGTGCATCAATTTATTTATGTGCAGGCAGAGAAATAATATGAAAAGCCTTCAGTAATTTGGCTAATGATAATCTACTGAGGAAAGGATTAAGTAAATCCAGTTCAAGTGACACAAGTACAAAACTAATGAAAGAGCAATGAAGAAGCAGATAAAGTTTAAATAAACCATGTTTTCTGAAGATTTTAAGCTGCTTTAATCTTTTAATTCCCATTTAATTTGTTAAGATAGGATATATGTAAAAATTAGAAAATTTAATAGCCAAAAGGAGGCACACAAAAGCCAAAATATATATAAATCTTATCTATCTCAATGTAATAATTATTTCCTTAAAATAATTGTAAAATACATTTTCTTTCTGTGTAAATATTTTATGGCTGCCGTAGCATTAAAACCAATTCAGAAAATGCATTTTCCAACATCACCTGGCTCTGCCTGCCGGCTTCCTTGGGCAATTTACGAAAAGATGCCTTTTCGGAGGTGAAAGGGTCGGATTTATTCAGCGTGACAAAGTTCGTTTTTGGGGCCAGGCTCCGCTCCTAGTGTAAAGAGTGAATTTCGGAAATTTTCTGGATATCCTTCCATGTAAATTGTAACGGACAAGGACAAGGACCTTTCACCCTTTTGCGTGCATGGTGCCAGAGGCCAAGTGGCACCCAAATGAGATACCTACCTCCTACCAGCTACTCCTCACACCTCGTTTGCAGGGTTACCTTTTTTACACGTGTCTCCTGTCAAGTGCAGAGGAGCAGGAGGAGGAGCAGGAGCAGTAGCAGGACAGCGGACGTAGGACACCCCTTGAATATCTGAGGCCAACTTGTTAATATTTCGACAACGTTTTCCAAAGGGGCAGCAGCAGCAGCAGCAGCGAATTGAATGGAGTGGGCGGGACATTGAAAATTCTGTTGGTCCTTTTTGCAGTTGAACTTTTCAATTTGATTGCCAAAAACGAAAGGCGTTAAACGGGTCCAAGGTGGGTCCAGGTGGGGACCTGTGCTCTCGCCCCCCGATGACTAAAAGTAATTAAAGTATTTTCTCCAGGTTGGCTGCTTCCCAGGGCAGGGATGGTTCGGGTGCTCGCAGCTGCTGCAAATGATATTCAATTTGTAGAAAATGTTCCAGGCGGGCGGCGGAATCAAAACAACAAAATGGGGGAACTAGGCTAACAGAAAAACAGGCAGAGAATACATAATATGCATAGAGAGAGGCGGAGCTCTGGGATGGGGATAGTGGAGAGCTTTGATGGCTCCATTCTAACATCCCCCATTCCATCCTTCCTCCCAGTATTTGTATTTGTATTTGTATCTCTGCGCTGCGAAACTTTTACATGCGAAGCAAAAACTTTGCCCAGCTCTTGATGCTGCTGTCTTTTTTTTTTCTTTTGCAATTTTTTTTTATTGCCACTGCTGCCTTACCTTGGACCTAGAAATCGGACAGGAGTTGTGAATATTTTACACAAGAAAAAAAATTTAAAATTTGATTATAAAGTGGAGGAGTTTAGTGAAGGATATTTAAATAGAATAAATTGATATTTTCTTGAATGGTTTGATATATAGTCTTAACAGCTTTGTATCTTTAAAATACATTTATTTTCAAGATAAAAACAAATCAATTCTTAATGTATTTATTAATATTTATTTTCGTATATTTTGTTTATAAACAAACTATAAATTCAAGGCCCACACTGCATATTCCTCTATCTTTAATTTTACAAATTTTATTTTCAAGTGCATTGTGGCCTGGGAATGCAATTTGGTTAAGTGTGCGGGCGGGCAAGTTGATACTTTTTGGAGCTGGCTTAGGGATGATAGATGATAGGTACAGGAAAAATGAAACGGAAACAGTACGGAGCTTGGGAGATGTGGACCTGGCTGGGCACTGGGATTAGTTTTGGCTAATTGAATTGTGCGTTCCAGGTGGGTAGACCGGGTTAAGGTAAATGGTAATATGTAGAAAACTAAATTGAAATTCCGAATTTCGACGGAGTTCATGCCAGCTTCCAGGGGTCAAAGAGTTCATCGGGAGGCTGTCTGATTCGTGGGAAGTTTCCTGTAACATTTTTGATGGTCCAACTTTGTGTGTGTGTCCCCTTGGCTAATCGTTTATTTACGAGGCATAGCCCGGAAAAGCGTGTCTGAGCCCAACTGGCTGCTCCTTTGAGCCGGGCAATTAATAAAAGATGAACTCAATTAGTTTAAAAGGCTCACCATGATCGAAGGGCATAAGCCGGCATAAGGCAGCAAAGGGAAATTACAGCGGGGAACGTTGACAAATTGTAAGGATACAAAAAAAAAGAGGGATAGAGAGGGAGAAACAAAGAGAGAGTTCAATTAAAAAGTCGCTGTGAGATCCTTTCATCGAACTCATTACAGCTGCTCCTTGTTGCTTGCTCCTCGCTCCTTGCTGCCTTTACTGCGACTCATTTTCCATTTCCGCCGTGCAATTTCTGGGGCAATTAGGAAGAGCAGGAGCTTGTGGCCAGCCCCGAAGTCCCTTTACTGACCATGTCCACACAAAGGCCAAAAAAGGACACACAGAGAGAGAGGCAGAGAGAGTATGGCTAGAAAAATCCTTCACCGCCGAAATTAATTTACTCCTCTTGCAGTTTTCCCCTCAATTTCCGCTTCACTTTCTGGCACTGGGTTTGTTTTCCTTCCTTCGATTCCTTTTTCTTCCACAATTTGCCACAAATTTCCCTGTTGATTCTAGGAAAAGAAATTTTCCAGCAAGAAAAACGCCATTTGAAGTCAAGAATTTAATTCTTGATTGAAGATTCCTTTGGTGTAAATCTTAAAATTGGAATTTGCATTCTCAGCCATCCTCTTCGCTGCAGAATTCTAGGAAAGGATTTGGTGAGAAAGGAGCTAAGAATTTTTTTCATGATTAAGAATTCTTTTTGTTGTGCACATAAACTTAATAAAAAATGAAAATATTCTTTTGCAGTAGTTTGTAAAATGCTTGTTTTTCTATATATTTTCATTTTTTTTTTTCATAGTTTAAGCGTACACAGTTTGTTATTTACTTTATTAGTTGTTTTTCATAATAGATCAAATTTCCAAGAAATTCGATTTCCCTTTGAAAACATATTTTTCTCTGTAAAAAACAGACTTACTGCATGCATGAATTAAGTCCAGAATAGATTTGATTTCCCAGAATGCCGCCGCCTGCTGGACCAACTTCCTCTCTCGTGGCTCAAAAAAAAAAAGACGCTTTCATTGAATTTTAAATTCGTTTTAATTAAATCTGCAACTTTTTCGGGCGCAGTTTAACAGTCTCTCAGTCTGGCCTAATCGGCTGAAGAGGCCGACGTGGCTGCTGGCTCTCAGCTATCCTCTGCTAATTGGGAAAATCGGCTCGGCAAAGTTTGGCCTCGACTCGAAAGGTATAATTTGATTGATGCGACTCCTGATCCTGCCCCGGGATTTGCCATCAAAGCGAAAGCCTCGAGGCGGAAGCGTAAGTTTTAATTGCCGGTCTGGACAGTTGGTGGTCGTAAATCAGGGTACTGGGGGTGCCTAGAACGTGGGCCAAGCGAAGCACATCATGCGAGCTGCTTACCACGGACGTTGCATAATTTACGGCGCCCCGGCGGGTGGCTTAAAAAAGCAAGCAAATTCCAAAATCGATAGGCTCGGAAGGCACAACAAAATGGGTTAGAATGGTTAGAACGGAACTGTATTAATAACGCAAACGAAGCCGAGGCAGACAAGCGGCAGAGAAAATGGAACAGGAAATGCGCGTCCTGGCCAGGAAAGTAATTTTGCACGCAAGCCCAGCTCCGAAATGCCAATAACAATGAAGGCACCAGCTTGGCAGGAGTCACGGGAACGGCAGTTGGGAATAGGTAATGGGCCAGGAATACACAGGAAAATAACATGGCTAACAACTAACGGCTTACTATAATATTCCGAAACACATTCCAGTTGCTTGACAAGTGCTAATCAGTGTAAAAAAAGCCCAAGTGGTTTGAAATCACCTGACCAGCAATCTAAAAGTATGCAATGATTTATTATAAATCATTATTTAGGGATTTGAAACTTGTGGCAATATATTTTCTTTTAAGATATGATTTTTCTTTCTCTCTGTAGCAACAGTGAGGAGTGGAGTTAGCAAGACTTGAAACTTGTTCCTTCTCTAATTGATGGCAAGGACGTTGAACTCCTGCAAGAACAATAGGAACTCTGAACGTTGGAGAAATGCAGTTAGCAAATAGTGCACAGTCTTGAAAGATGATGCCTTGCACATGTATTAGGGTTACTTTTTCTTTAACTTTTCCAACTTTTTCATTGCATTTTCATCGCCTTATCATCCCTGCTTTTGTGTGTGTGTGTTCCCAAATGTAATTAAGTGCGACACTTTAGTCCTCGCTTTTCTAATTTCGCCACAAAATAAGTTTATTTACATGTGTGTGTGTCTGTCTGTGATTTGTCATCATTTGCGAGCTGCGAGAGAAATGGGCGGAGAAAGCCAGTCAGCTTCTGTCTGTTTTGCGGTGGCATTGGTTCTTTGTTTGAGCTGGGGATTCCCCACCATTCTCCATTCTAGTCTTCTCGTATTCCCCTCGAAAATTCGTTGGCTTTTCACAATGGTTTTGCGGGCACTTTTAAATGACATTTTTGCGTAGTTTTTCGCTGTCCAATCTCCAGCTGTCCATTCTTTTTGAACTGAGTTTTTTTTCGAGTTCAGTATTGTTTGTGATAGCTTTTTTTGTATTTTGTTTTTTTTTTTTTTTTTTTGTTCTTTTTAGAGGATTTTTATTCGTTTGCATGGCCATTTGTACTAATTTCCCCATGGCTTATCAACTGGACATGAAGGAACATATGAATTTGATAGGATTGCTGTTTTTTAAATGTAAATTAAAATGATCAGAATTATCAGAAAAATATATTAAAATAAGGTTTAGATGTTACCTAATGGAGAAAAAATCCAGGATATACTTGTCTTCAACAAGCCTAAAAACCTGTGTATTTATTAAATATTTATTTAACACCTATATAAAATCCCATTTAATATCCCTTTCACACACCTTTTACTATTATTATGAACACATTTGTAGCTCCAGGACATTCCCCATGTCATGTCTATGTGAACAAGTTTTTGCGGTTGTATCCCTTTCCTTCCCAAACCCCGTCCCTCTCCTGTCATTTGAACTTACATATATTGAAATTGAGGTTAGTTTTTGCTGCTTGTCTGGAAGCTGTTGCTATTGTTGCTATTGTTATTGCCTTGACTCTGCCATCGGCCGATAAGACAATTTAAAGTTTTTAAGTGGTTTAAGTGGCAGAGCTTTCCCAGGAGCATCGATTAGGATAATGTTCCTAGGCACAAACTTTTTGCTAATGATGAGCAGCGATGGCAAACGGAAGGCTAGGATGGATGGATGGTTGAATGGAACTGGAATTTATGGAACTCGCAATCAGTTTCGTGAGGCTCAACATATGGCAAGCAATGCCAGAATTCCATTCCGAAACAAACAAAAATCGAACAAGAATTTTTTCCAATTCGATTTCTCTACCCCTTCTTCTTTTTGTTTCTTTTTTTTCACACACACTCTCCTCCGAAAATAAAATGCTCGCCAAGTAAACAAACAGTTGGTTGTGCCTCCACATATTGTATGTATATATACGAAGAGGGGGCCTATGGAATAAAATTTGTTTATATTGAAGTCGTGGTCGTTGGGAGAAAAATATGCAAAAGGTCGATGGGCGATATGTTCAGGGCTGGCTTTGATGGATGGCAAAAAATACGAGGGGGAAGCTGACGAACAGCGTGAAATTCGTAGGGAAAAATGCTCTGAAATTCAAGGAAATCCAGGGAAATCTTGTAGCTCCTTAATGACATTATATACCCCTTACTCAGAGGCTATATTTGATCCTTTTTACCTTTCTCTAGCTTATCAAAAAAGTTCCCCTTAAACTAATCATAATTTCCATCTCCTTTTTTTGTATCTTTACAGGTAAGCTGAAAACATCAAAGTCCCATTTTGGGGAGGAAAACTATTCCAATCTGTTCTCTGAAACAAGTTCAGAGTCCAGGACCCGGAGTCTGCTTTTAATTATGCACTTCAAAGGCGGCAGATTCGACGAGAGCCAAATTATTTGAACTGCGAACCCGAAAATTGCATGGTAAAGTGGGGTTTTTCCAAGGGTGTAGCCTGGGTGGCCTGGCCATTTCGAGCAGCCGAGCAGCTTAATTAAATTGCAATTTCCCCGCCGGCGACCGGCGACAAGCGACGCGTCGATGGCAAAGTCAGCAGGAAACTGCAAACGGACAATGGGGGCGAGGTGGGTTGGGTTGGGTTGGGTGGTTTTGAGAGCAAACGCTGGGAGCCCAACGCCCAAAAACGGAATCGCGTGAAAATTGCAAAAATAACAACATAAAGTTGCCAAAACAGCAAGGGGAAACAACAGCGGAAAGCGTGAAAATTCATTATTTTCCCGGGGACATGAAAAATGCAAGAAATTTTCTGCAAAATCTAGGCGGGAAATGAAGGGAGTTCTAGTACCTACCTCTAAGTATGAGTGTGTTTAGTAACGATTATGTCTGTCTGTCTGTCTGTCTATCTTCCATATAATCCCTACGATTTTTTTCTGCAATTTTTGCTGGCATTTTTGAAGGGCCATAAACCCCTTGATTCAACTCAATCTCAATCAACTCTTGTCGACAAACTAATTTCTCTCCCGTTTGCTTTGTTCACTTCAGTTTCTTTTTTTTTTCCTTCATCTGCTTGTGTTCCATGCTCTTCAGCCTCTCCAGCCTCTCCAGCCTCTTGAGGCTCCTCAGGGCCCCCACTTTTCACAATTTTCCGCACGCGTTTTATCGCTTGATTCTGTGTGCCAAATCTTCTGATGATGCTGCGAGGAGCAAAGTGAAAATAATTAGAATATTGGCTCAATTGTTTGGAAAATCCCAAGGAAAAAGAAGCGAGCATAATCAGCATAAAAATCGATTGAACGACGATGATGATGATGATGGGGTCATCAATGGCAACGATAATAATTATAGGGTATGCCCATCATGACGATGATGATGTGCAGCATTCCAATTTAATTGGAGGCTCTCCCTCCCTCTTTCTCTCTCTCTCTCTCTGTGAAAACTTAATATTTCCCCCTTTCATATAATTCTTTGTTGTTTCGCAATGCGAAAAGAAAAAGAAACAAATCGCCAGCCCATAAATCAAAGGCATTTTCTCTGCGCCAGACAGCCCCAAAGATAAGCGTATATTTATAAATAAATAAATGTAGCTTGCCTGCGGGGAAACACAACCAACCCGCTGAATGTTGGTGGTATTCCAGCCTTGCGGCTAATTGAATTGCCATCAGATGCGGGCGAGCGGGCAAGGTCGACTTATCGACTGTGACATTATTTGGGCAATCCTTTTCTATAATTCATAATACAGCGGTAAATGCCAGGCGTCCTTGCGTTCTTTTGTGTGAAAGCCATAAAAATCGTACATAAAATGTGCAGAAAAAATTGAGGAAGTTTACACGGGGAAAAATTTGGGTAATATTTAAATGTATGAATAATTTAGTTAAAGGGAAAAAATGAAACGAGATTTTATTTCTTTACAAATTAAAGATTTATATAGGATTTGTAATGAAAACATAAAATGTGTTGCCAAATATGGAAAATATTAATATAAAATGTTTGAAAGAGCAAGAATTAAATAAGAAATTTTTTTATTGACGTAAAATGTAAAGCAAAATATCGAAATATCAATATAAAGTAAGTAACATTATTTTCTTCCAAAATAAAATGTTCTATCATTCTTTTAGACACTTCTTTTAAGTCTTATAAAATCTCTATTGTTTGTGGGCTCTCCCAATATAATAATGAAAATCCCGATTCCTTTCCAACACCTAAAATTTATTATTAAAATAATTTTTTCTTGCCAAGAATATTTTATAATATTTAATTTCCCTACTAAATATTTTCCTTTGTGCACTCTCGCTCATCCCTTACTCCTTGCAAACAAGACAGGAACAAAAAAACAAAAGACAAGGAGAATTCGGTTGCTTGCGTGAGCTTTAAATATTATAGCATACTTCTCGGCGCCAGCACTTTGTCGTGGGCGTTCGTGCGAAAATCCTTGGCGAGGCGATGGCTAAGCAGCAAAAGCAAAAGGCAAATGTCGGACACACAGAGACACACCGAGAAAGGATAGGGATAGGGGAAGAGAAACGGAGCACAATGACGCGCAGCAGCTACTCCAATATTTACGTAATAAAAAATTCAATTTAGCGAAAGTTTAAAAAACGATGGAGCGAAATTGGCATCGATGCGGATGTTCGGGATGTGCGGAATGTTGGATATTCGATATATTGGAGATAACCCATCGCATCGCGTCGCATCGTTTGGGGGAGCAGCTGCAGCTTTTCGCTGGGCTAATGCGGATGGCGTTATCCTTACCCTATTTCCCGGCCACCTTGCAGATCCCCTGGAATCCCTGGGTTCCTTGAAGCACATCAATTTCAGTCCCCTGGCCATAAATTCGATTTGCAAGTGCAGGGCAAACATCTCCCGCAGTGTCTCTGTCTCTCTCTTTCGCTTTCTCTGTGAGCATCGATTACTGCCGGATAGTTTTTTCCCTCAGGGAATTCCGGCGGGGCCCCCTCCCCTCCTCTCCCGCTGCTTGTTCAATTTTCAGCTTGAAATGTAAAAAGTAAACTACGCAAAATTTGAAACTGATTGCGCCTGAGGCGAATGACAAACACACACACAGAGGACGGAGGAGTGATAGGAGCAGGTACACTGGGAATAAATAGGGGGTGAATTTAAAGATTAAAATATATTTTTATTTTGTAAATAAAATTACTAAAGCAAAGTACATGGAAAAGGTGAAAAACGAAGCCTTTAAAAGACTTGCCTTGAATATTATATATTTAATAAAACTACCTTCAAAATCAATAGTTTTCCTTTCATAGGGACAAAAACATATTTCAAAAGAAACAAAACAAACTAAACCTTTCAGAGGTTTTTTATTTTTAACCTTAAAACATCATTTTTCAAAAGAAATTCCCATAAAATCAAAAGATTTATTAGTTTCTGGTATTTTAAATTATTATTTATAAATATATTTGAATTTTAAAATATATTTCTTAAAGTTCAGAGTTTTCCCTTTGAAATAATTCTCCCAGTGCACGTTAACACTCACTCACTCACTCGCTGTGTGTGTCATGTCTTGGCTTCCACTTTGGCAGAGATTTGCTGTTGCTCTTTTTGGCTTTTTCCGAGAAGTACACGAAATCCTTGAGACTTGAAGGCATTTGCAGTGCTGTGATGGGCAAGAGGTCCATCCCAAAGACCCCCCTTTGGGAGGCCAAGGTTCACAGGCTTTCACTCACTCGCTCGCTCCCTCGCTGTGACATTGCCCCACACGGCGTATGCGTAACGCCAGACATTGCTCGCTGGCCGATAAGCCATTTATGATTATAGCAATTGATTGGTGACTCTGTCCGTCGTCAGTCGGTTGCCCAATCGATTGACGATTACAACACGAACAAATTGGCAATAAAAAAATAAGTAATAGGCCAGACACATACTCTTACTTGTCGTGTATCTGCAAGATACATTGGTCAGAGGCGGTAAATAAATTAAATTTCCGCCACACTGTCATCAGGTGGATGGAGCCTCGTGCCCCTATCCATGAATATTTCATTGGGGTTGCCTCCTGATCCCACACCCTTGCACTTTGCTTTATTAGCTGGAAATTTATGGCGTATTTTGTATTTCCCGTGCGGCAATTGCATTGAAGCCTCGGCTTCCTCCTCCAGCCAGCTGCTGGAAATTGCTTATCAATTTATGCAAGTGGAGGTGATAAATTTGTGAGATATTCTGAGCTGGCAGATGGGGCAAGTGCTGCTGCTGCTGCTGCTGCTGTGTTTGGAGTTTATGCAACCGCAGCGGCTGTGGTCGCTGCACTGACCCAATTCTTTTAGACGGGACTCTTTCTCCCTCTCACTCACTTTGGCCAAATCGCCAGTTTGGCGGCTATTTCTGTAGCTGACCGCAAACGCATCGCTCGGACCGCTTTTAGCCACGTTCCCGTTGCCGTTTAAACGTTATTGTTGCCATTCCCTGGTTATTTTTAGCAGGCCTGCCAACAGCAGGGGAATCGAGCGAAAACACTGAGGAAAATAAGGGGTAAGAGCGAGATTTTAATAAATTAACAAGTTTTTTAAGATTGAATTCTTGAAATTTAAAGCCTAAAAAATCACTTAAGAGCTGCATTTTCTTTAATAAATATATTAAATAGTCTTCTGTTGCTTTAAATTTTTTAAAGAAATTTAAATATAATAGTTTACTCTACTATTTTTGTTCTCAGTGTATCTAAAAGGGGCACAGCACAATGCACTACCACAAATTCCTAGTCACAACATCATCAGCATGTCGTATCGCTCAATCGCAGCTGATAGTTGCTAGTAGTTGGGGTTAAACAAACGTCAGCACAGAGGGGTTAAGTGAGGAGGGTTAAGCTTAGACACACACACACACACACACACACTCAGGTGTGACAGCAGACAGGCAAGAAAAGCTACACTTGAGGTGAAAAGGTAGCAAAGGAAAAGCAAAGGCAAGCCAAGAAAATTGCCAAGAGAAATTATTTTAATTCCATCAACATCATGACAAAAGCCAGAGCTGCCGAGGGGTTAAGATGTTACAGGGGTTGAGGGGTTAGGAGAAGGATGGAGAGGACGAGGAAAGCTCCCGAGAAAAGCCCCATGCTCACGAATATTTTCATTAAAGTGACGGTGACGGCGGCGGCGGGCAAGAGTCGTCGACCTGCTGCCTTGAGAGGTAAGAAGGAAGAGCGTAATCCCCGTGCGATTTGTAGTTTAATATGCATGGGAAAAGCATAATTTAATTTACATGATTATCCTGCGGGATCGTGACCGGGCGCCTTGGCCATATGCCTGTCACGGCCTAAGCCTTGCATTTGCCAAAAAAAAAAAAAAGGAACACACCTTCTGGGGATCCCTCGTTCTCTCTCTCTTTATTCCCTTTTCCCACGCACATTTCTTGGCATCGGTTTCAGTCCAAGTCCAAGTCATGGCCCTAATCCTCGCCTATATCCCGGGGCCTGTTGGATTGTTGCGTGCGTGGCCAGGATTTGGCTTCAGCAATTTCATTTGTCCCTTGCCTGGCTTAGTCTAATTTGCCGTCTAATTGAAGCTGGACGCTGGCAAATGGCCCAGAAAGCTTCCGGTAAGGGATAGGGGGGAGAGAGGATATAGTCAAGATTTTGCCAAGAACAAGGATATTGTGTGTGATGGAGGTAAGGAAATATAATTCGGTTTAGATTTCTACTAAGCAAGGATATAAATGGTGTTTATAAATGATATAAAATAAATCGTTAAATCGTTATTTATGGTTGTGAAAAATTAGTTTCCCAAAGAATATAATATATTATTTAACTAAAAAGGCCAGAAAAAACTATCAACAAGCCGTTAAACTAGTTTTAAAAATTTATATGAATTATTAAAAAATCATATTTGCTTTTAATCAGATAACTTTTTCTTATAATAACCTTTAAAATTATAAACTTTTAAATTAAAATAAACATCAACAGGTACTTTAAAACCCTTTTTATTGATAAATAATAAATAATTATAAAAACCTCATTATTTATTCACAATGTTAAAGACAAAATGCATAAATAGTCTCGACAGAAGCTATCTCTGGTGAGATTTATGCAAAAAAATATCTCACCTATGCTCGTTTTTCAAGGTATTTTTCCCCCAGCGAGTTCACTGAACGCCTTTTTTATGGCCAAATGAATTTTCTCACAGCTAATCATCAATTTTTCTCGTTTAAATACGGGCATCAGGCAGCAGCCAGCGTGCACGATGTATTTTTTTTATGGCCTGGCAACAAAATGTTTGGCGCTAAAAGGCAAATTTGTAGTCGCCACCCTCCTGCACCCACCCATTTTTTCCCTTCACACAAATCAAAGCACATGCAAAAATGAATCATACGCCACGTTGTACCATCGAAACCAGCTGCTCGTAAAGCCAGGCAGCGCTGGTCGAGATCTCTGCTGCCGCCTTCTCTCTCAGGAAAGTACAATAAAAAAAGAGTGTTTTTATGCGTTGGATTTCCCTTACTTTTCCCTCCTCTCTCCAAAAACTCACTTAATTCTCAGTCGCAACACGAAGGCGCTATAGAAGCGGACATCCGGCGGGACGACGCCTAAAAGCCGGCAGCACTTTGCAAATGGTGCGGCGCTGGACAAACTTTAATTCATGCAACAAAGCTGAGCCACTTGAATCTGTTTTAACTATCGTCCTCTTAAGGAGGAGGTGTCTTCAAGTCTTGTGTCTTCAGTCTGCTGTCACCTGGAAAGTTTCCTGGCTGTGTGTGCGAGTGTTATGTGTGTGCTTGAGGTGTCACACTAGGGTGGGGGGGCCTGGCACTCGACCAAAGCAAATTAGTTTAGCTGAATGCAAAATGTGCTAGAACTTTGGCCCACGACTACTGACTTAATGAGGTGCAGGTGAAGGGTTTTGCGCTAAAGTCAGACCCCCAACCAAAGCTCATGCATTTATGCACAGCGAAGGGGTGAAAGGGTTAAAAGGTGAGTGAGCAGACCCTAAGAAAATAGTCAAAGAAAACATAAACATCCTTGAGGGGGAAGCCAGAAAAAAGCCAACACAAACATAAACACTCGAGTGGCCTGGAAAAACATATTTGCAGGCAACCCTTTTTGCCATAAGCCTTTAGTCCAGGTATTAAATTTTAAAATAACTAATTTATAATGACCAGAAGGAAACAGCGCCACTTATTTGTATTTTTGTACAAAATTTTACTAATTTTTTAAAAGTAAAAATATATCAAATATCAAAGAGCTAAAGCTTTCTTTAAATGGCAAGTTAATTTACAAATAAAGGCTCTTTCTAGCTAATTAAATTCCCTACTTGACTACCATTTCCTCTCTGTGTACAGCCATATATGTGGGTGGAGGCTGCTGCCGCCTCCCTTTTAACAGCCACGCCCCCATGTTGTCAATGCATAATGTCGGGCGGACTAAAGTAGCTCATGCATAAACCAGTTCGTTAAAAATTTTGTGGCCCCCAGGAGAAGCTGGAGGTGGCAGTGGAGTTTTGGTGGCAATGATAAACTTTTACTCTGATAACTAACGGCAGGTGCAAGTGGGCGTAAAAAGGCAAAAAGGTTTCCTCCTACGTATACGTGGCGTATACGTGATTTGCCTGTGTTATGACAAGTGCAATAGATACACAGCGTTAAAGGTAACGATGATGATGATGATAATGATGATATACCGCCTTTTTTGACCTTCACCCGGAAAAAGGCAATAACAAATTCCGTGCCCAGTTTCGACCTTGTTCGAGAACTAATTTAAATTTAAATGATATTGTATTTTCAATTAGCATTTTCTGGCCAAGTGAGAGATGGGTTTTCTCTCTCTCCCTCCTTATATATGTATATATATTGCCCACTCATGGCTTCTCTAATTGAAAGCCCAAGCTTTCGGCGAGCACTTATTGAAATTTATGAGCAGAGCTCTCGAAATGAAATTAAAGCGCTAATTTTGAACCTGTTGACCGGCGTGAGGCAAAAGCGTTGTAGCCGCTGACCCTAATATACAAGCGAATGAGAGGCGACGACGCCCACGACAGCTGCTCCAATGTCCAGTGTGGAATGGTGCCGGTGGCACGGTGGCTCAGCTTGTCGGCGAGAATGAGCGAGAATGATGTGCAGAAAACGCTGGAAATTAAAAGCAAATAGCACAAGCTTAGTCAGAGTTTGTGGAGTGGGAGGGGGGCAAATTGAGGGAGATACAAAGTAGCTAGACAGAAAAAAAAAATTGCGAGCTGATTTGAAGTTGAACTAGATCCTAAGATTTTTAAAAGCATTTTCTTTAAAGGAAAGTTATTATAATTTAAGTTTTAAATTATTTTAAAAAAAAATTTCCACCTAAGAAACCTTTAAAATGTTTTAGAAAATATTTATTAACAACAAATATAATATTTATAAAACAAAAACTAATACTTTTTAAAATGCTAATAATTTGTATATCAAACTTCCAGTCTTACTGGCTATAAAAACCCCTTAATTTATCAAAATAAGTCTCCATTGTTTCACCAGGAAAACCTTTAAGCTTGTCGAACTTAAAAAAGTATCTTTACCATTCAAAAAAACCCACTTTATCTACAATTTTCTCTCAGTGCCACTAAGCTTGCGGTGGCGATGAAGAGTTTTAAGCAACCAAAGCTTGTTTGAACTGGCGCTGGCTTTGCATGGACGTGCCGGAAAGGGGGGTACCAGATATGGATGCCATGTGTGACACATAAACACAAAACACACTGTGAACGAGCCAAAGAGATGGCGGCTGTGAAAGCCATTAATAACTGGGCAACGGTTAATCAAGAGACGTTCTAAACTGGAGCAGAGCGCCGCAGGCGGAGTTGCAAAGAGGTTAGGGAGGGGGTTAGCAGGGTACCACTGACCAGGACAACGTTTAGAAGGACTCGAATGCTAGTGAATGGAAAACTCTTGTCCGAGTCCGAGTGCTACAACATTCCGTTTTGCAGCGAAAAGCCATTTTCGCCATTAAAATCTAAATTGTGGCTGCTACGTGAGAGGCAATGTCTGCACAGAGACTTCTGGCTCTGAGCTTGGAAATTCAGATATTCAGAAATATGTACATATATATGCAACCCATATAAGGCTAAGCCTGCTTTTTGGGGCTTAAATGGGGATATCTATGAAAGGCAAAAACGCTTTGGGGAAGGTGAATGAGCGATAGCAAACGATTTAAATTAGAAAGATGCTTTTATTATGAGAAGAAATTAATTTATGAATATTTTTGGATAAATTAATGGAGTTAAGTATGTGATTAATAATGTTATTGATAAGTTATAAAGATGGTTATGTTGTTTTCTTATTAAATAAATATAGTTTTCACAAGAAAATAAAAAAAAGAAAGGTTGATCTGTAAAAACTTTCCTGAATACATTAATATATAAACTTCCTTTAATTTAGTATCTGAAAATCCTTTTTCCAAATTATAATATAAACCCTTTATTCAATTAATTATTAAACAAAATTAATAGCTTAATAAATTTGTTTCCCAGCTGACACATTTTGCCCTTTTGTTTTATCCCAAAAAAAAAGCCCCTCTTTTAATTTCCACCTAATTAATGTTTTATTAATTACCTTTTCCACTTAATTTAATCGAAAATGGAAAGTGGCTACAAAGGGTGATTAATACCTTTCCTGTGTGTCACTGCTGCTGTTTAATCAAAACTCATTAATAACCATCAATCATAGAAGAAATATATGTGTATATTTCATACTTTTCTCTCTCTGTTCCTAAGCTGTTAAGTGGAAAATAAAAATGGCAGCTGTGTCTGCCTCGTTGGCTCGCCATTTTCCACAATTTTCCTCGCTCGCTCACATGCAAATCATAAACAATAATGGATCTAATAACGCGATGCGACTACGCCAGTCACGTGGCAGCAAAGAGATATTAAGGCTACAGAGTGACAAAGGGGCTTGTTACCCCCTTGTTAAATACCCCGCCAAAAAGGGTTCAAAGTCCTCGCGGACGCAGAAGGGTTGACTGGACATTTCTCTCATTTCCCTGTGGCGGCTTTGTTCCTTGTTTTCTTTTTTTAATTTAATTTTTTATTAAATCTTTGTTGTCTGTCTGCGGGCAGGCTGCACCTTCCATTTCCCCTCTTTCCACCCTCTGTTAAGTCTGGCGTTATATTTTAACTCGTTTTATCTGGCGCCGCGTTCAAGTGTACGCTCATTATGAATATTATCTCATGGCAGCAGGCAGACCGCTTTTCCCCAGCATATTTTCTTTTAATTTGCCGCTTTTAAAACTGTTTATTGAGTGTCAGCGATAACAATTCACATATTTCACTGAAAAATGTGAAGCTAAACAGAAGTCCGAATGTGGATTATCTGCTAATTAAACTGGAAAAGGCATTTTGCAGTTGCACTTGCGAGTTCAAAGTTCGTTGCATGTGCGGGACTTGTGTGTGCTTTCCGTGGAGAAACACACATTCCAAATGCGCGAATAAACAATTTGGAAAGCTGACATAATGCCCGCATTAACCGACAAAACCGACAGCGAAAAATGGCAAATATTTGCGGCGGAAAATACTCGTACATGTGGTGCAAACTCTGGGAAACACACAGAAACAGAAAGCATCCGTAAAGATTCACGCGGCCAAAAGAAGCAACAACAAAAAAATGAGCACAAAATGCCGTTCTATATTTGGCGTGGGCGTAGGGAGTGGGCGTGGCACCACCGACAAACACTGAATTTGTGCGCTGAATGGAAATATTGCACAATTTTTATCTTTATTGCTCTCGCAATGTTGAATCAGTTGGGATAGTCCCCATCCCCTTGAACAAAGAGAGTGCGAAACTCTGGGCTTCAATGCACATAACGAATTTGATATGTGAAAAATTAACCAAATTATAGCCATTTCCCTGGGGTTGTTTGGAATGTGTATTTGCCATAAATGTGGAGATTTACAGATATCAAAAAATATTGTGGTAGAAAAATAAATAGAATTTGTTTGAAATAATACTAAAGCTCTCTTGAGATTAGAAAAACAAATAATGGGTGTTGTCGTTTCCTCGAATATACTGTTTTTCCTCTAACTGTGTCCTTGTTTTTATAGATTACAATATTTTTTAGGCATTTAATTTTAAGATAAGTATTTTCAAACAATATTTTACAATTCACTTAATTAAGCAAAATAGTTCTCTAGAGGTTTCTAGACAGGCGCAGATTTTATATTTTGGATGTTACATTTTTTTTGTAATTTAATTGCACAATTTCCCTAAAACATTTAAGTTTTAAAAATTAGTTTACTAATTTTTTCTCACCGTGTAAACCTGAAATTCATTTAACACCCACAAAGTTGCGGAGGCTCATCCGTATATATATCGATTGGGCATTTTGATTGATTGATTGCCGCATATTTTTTGGTCAGTCCTTGGACCATTAGCCCTTTGTCTCGCCCCCAGTGACAAATTTTCTCAATTTCCCGCCCTTGGAGTGCAATAAAAAAAAGAAAGAAAAAAATCATAATAATAAGAGAAGAATTCTCGTCAGGCGGAAGATGTGCTGGCGGCATTGTCTCTTGGCAGTGACCCAGACCCCCGTTGAGATTGGCTGTCTGGCACTTGAGAATTTTGCCTCTTCCCTCCTCTGACTATTCAATTTTTTTTTTTTGGCATTGCGTGAAAATTGCCGGGAAATTGCGAGCTCATCGATAAACTCGAGTGGCCAATATATACACACAATATATGAGTTATCGGAAAGAGAAGTCCCTCCTCAAGTGGCCGACATCAAGTGGGGAATATATTTGAGTAAATGCCCGATCAATAACGTAATTCAATTTCAATTGTACGCGAGAACCTGAACGTGAGCAAAAAGCATAAATGCATTTAAATGTCTCGGCAAATTGAATTAAGTTTCCGTTGTCAGTGCGACCTTTTTGAAATCATAAATTATTTCCATCAAATGCAAAACAAATGAGGTGGGTTCGAAGGGCAACAGCAGCGGAAGCATTGCCATTTTTAAGCCGAAACAATTTTAAGCTCTTTTCATTTTCGGACCGCTAAATGAATTTTTCACGGAAGCCCCGGCAATTAAATTAAGCCCGCTGCGTGTCCAGTTTTCAATGAGCCCCCGTTTCATAGATGGTTGGGTCAACAAAAAGTTTATTAAATTGGTCTGGGTATATAATATATATAGTAGAGGGTATTTTATGATATTATTTGGGTTGTAAAGGTTATCAAAAAAAACCTTAGAAGAGGTCCTAAAAGACATTTATGATTCTTTGTTGGGTAAAAGTAATTTGAAAGCATGTTACAGTATCATTATTAGCTTTTTAGATAGTTAAATAATTTCCTTTTTAATAACCTAATCTAATCTTTCATAAGACAAAAGCAGTTTAATTTATTAATTCGAATTACTGCATTATAGTTTTTTTTAAGGGAATTTCCAATTCACTAAAAAAAAAAACATTAATAAGTTCCACCAACTCGATTTGTAATTTCTTTCTCATAAATCTTTACAACATTAACATAACAATTAAAATAACTTTTTCACCAATAAAATATTTATTTTCTTTTATAAATCACTCATCAGATGTGCTTTTAATTGGATTCCCAAAGAGCAATCTATTGAAACTTAAATCTCAGGTGTTATTTTATTTATTTTCTACATGAAATGTACTTTTTGTTCCATTTTAAAACAAAATTCCACGCAGTTGGTGGATGGTTATTCACCAAGTTCTTTATAAATAAACCGTATACCATATAGTACATATGCATGTACTTTTTTTTTACAGTCCGTCCATGCAATTAGCAAACAATGCGGGAATGAAAATTCGAGCTTAACGCGTAATATCCATTACAGGCATAATGTGAAAAGTAGGACAGGCAGAGGGGAAAGGGAAAACGTGCAAGTAAAACCCTTTTTTCCGCCACAGAAGGAAGGTTGAATGCCGAAGTAAGCGGAGAAGGAAGAGCAAGTGCTGGGCAAGGGAAGGATATTCTGCTCTCTGGGTCCGCTTGGCCTGCTCATGCATATGAGCATATGTCGGAAATTGTAACGATTACATGCCGGACACACACAGGAAACGGCGTAGTCAACCCCAAAGCCCCAAAACCCAACCCAACCCGAACCCCACTCTCCCACCTCCCTGCCGATGATGGCCATTGATTGCTAGCGTCTCGGGTGGCGTGAAAAGTATAGCATACATTACAGCGCCCCTTCGCGTTGCATTTTTCACCATAATTACCAAAGCCGGCGAGGCAACTGCTTAATGGCCTTCACAGACAATGATTTAATGCAATTTTAATTAAAATAAATACGTGGCGGAAGAGTGGAAGTGCGGCAGGAATCAATCGCTGGAGTGACTCCTGTAATTGAACCCAAAAGAAGTCATTAAAAGTTTCTTTTGCCCGAGACTTTTGCAGTTGGAAAACGTTGTGGCGGTGGAGGAGATGGAACCTCCGCACAGCTCATTATAAATTTGTTGATGCTGCATATCTCTCGGAGATGGCTGCAGGATGGCAGCCGGGGATAGTTGTTGCGATGGCAGCAGGATGTGCTGCGCTCGCTTCCTTTCCAGCCATCGAAGCAGAAGCTCTGACTCCCGGCTCCTTGTCTATTTTGGCTTGTGCATATCAGCAGCTTTTTATGCTTACCACAGCTGAGAGGGGTGGAATTTGGGCCAGGAAGAGGCGGGGAGTAATGTGGGAGGGATGCGCCTCAACACATTTCATTTTCATCTTTGCTCCCCAGTCAGCCGTAGGGAACTTGTCTAAAAATCACGCATAATTTATTTACCATAAACAAGATGAGGAACAAGAAAAGCCGACGATGGCCGCCTGTCATCCGGAACAGGGCTAAGACAGAGAGGGACAGAAACCAAAGCCAGAAATAGAGATGGCAACAGACAAGGAACAGACAGAGAAGGATAGCAGGAGACCGCCTGCTGTAAAAGTATGGCAAACAATTTTGGATGCCAGCCCAGAGATTGCAATAAAAACATCAAAAATGCAACAATGCAGGATGGGAAAAAGGCAGGAAAATCCAGGCAGAACAGCAAGGACGAACACGAACAATCAGCTAAAAAAAAAGCAAGAAAAAAAAACAACCTAAACTCGATTGAAGCTGCATTGCAATAAAAATCGCTTTATCTTCATTAAGTCGAGCAAGATATCATTGCTGAAAAAAACAACATACCCACACTCTTACACACAAGACAAACAAGGCGAGGTATCCTCCTCCTGCGCAGGAGCCCAATCCTGCCCAGCAACTACCGCATTGAATAATAAATGCAACGAAAATAAAAATAAGAGCGCTCTCCGAGACTCTTCTGGCGTGGGCGATGCGAGTACACGACGCAGGGATAAATGGTGGAATCATGTACACGTCTGCCTCTACGCCCCCGTCAAGGATAAAGGATAACAGAGAAGCGGCAAGGAGAGTCAGGTGAAGACGCACGGGGGGGAAGAAGAGCCTGCCTGAAAGTGGATACCATACACACACACATGCATTGTTGTCACAGGGCTCTGTGTCTGTGTGTGGTCCTTGAAGGATTCCACCCCCACCCCCGCGCTTCGCTTGGCTCAAATACAAACGAACCGTGGCGAAATTATTGCAGCGGGCTCTGAAGCGTAAAGCCCAGGCTCTTAAATGGGCATCCACACTCACTGGTCACAGCGGCAACTTCCTGGCCAAATTACATTTCGTTGGGCTTTAATGATCAGGGAAAATGGCTACTACCGAGGGGGAAAGGGTGCTTTACCACCCACCCAAGGGTCAAATGTTCATAATTATGTGTAATTGAAGAGGTATCTTTGCCAGAAGGTACAATAATTACCAGGAGTTAAATATTATTAAGGTTTCAATGGGTTAATCTTCTGCTGTTTTAGAAAATTATTTACCTAAAACCTTTTTATTTAGAAATAAATAAATTAAATTAAATTAAAACTTTAACCTTATTTAAATAATTCAATTAAAATATGTAAAACTTTTTAAATGGAAGTAAATTTGCGTAAATTAAACAAATCTTTTCATATTGTTTAATTATGTAAACTAAATTTCTTTAAACTATTTAAAGGAATGTAAATTGCTTAAATTTAACTACATTTTTTTTAACATATTAACATATTTAGGCAATTTAAAAAAAGGCTAGAAATCCCATTCATTAACTCAATAAACTAAAAGATTTTTAATTTAAATTACTCTAAACTCTTTTTTGCTCCATTTTATACAATTTCCTTGTTTATTTATTTGTTTTACTAATTTTAACATAGTTGTTATCTTAATTAAACCCAAAAATACTTGCCTTTTCCACAGATTTGTTAAATTTTTATTTATTTATGTTAGCTAGTATACATTTTTCATGGTTTTAAAATGAAAATATATCAAATCAAACGGCGCGGATTTATGCAAAAATAATTGTAGTCTCTCTTTCTCCTTTATTTATTTAGTGTTCAAGTGATTTATGGACAGTTTGTATCAACAAATCAGAGATCGTAAATTATTTGGGATATAGGAATTAGTTTGTTGCAGAAAACTAAGCTTTTGACTTAAAGTTAAGTACAGGAAACACCTTAAAGCTTAGAAATCACAAAACCCCAACTTAAACTCCTCTAAAAATCTCTAATATTTTCCTAACATATTCTCTTACACCCACTTATTTCAGGCATAATTATTCATTATTCAGTTTGAATCGAAACCGATTTCCAGTTGGCATTCTGCCTGGCAGCCTTTTAATATTCCTCGCAGGCATTCGCAGGTTTCCGCTTGATGACGTCGACGATGATACGGATTTGCTGATGGGGAATGGTAGTGGGTTATGGGCTCCTCCCACTCACCCTCCTTCCTTATTGTTCTATGCAAATACACTGGGGAGGAGGAGGTGGGAGAAAGACTATAGGAAGGGATGGTAAATTGTGAAGTGGTTACAATGCATTTTTATGTGCAAGAGAGCGCTTGCTCGCTAAAAATTTATTGAAAACGAGCTGGAATATTTGCATGAGCGAAGATGAACACAAGGAGGGGCAGGAGAGGCAGGTGCCCCAGATGCTGCTGCTGCTGCAGGTGTGCAGCCAATGAAAAATCCCACCCTTAACCTTTTTATTTTTCCATTTTACTTGCATATTGACTTTACTCTATCTCTTTTTTGTTTTCAGGCGAAACGAATACAGAGCAATGAGCTGGCCGCCATCAAGGTCATCAAGCTGGAACCCTCCGACGACATACAGATCATCCAGCAGGAGATCATCATGATGCGGGATTGCCGTCACCCCAACATCATTGCCTACTATGGATCGTACCTGCGCAGGGACAAGCTATGGATCTGCATGGAGTTCTGTGGCGGTGGCAGTCTGCAGGATATCTACCAGGTCACAGGGCCCCTCACCGAAGTCCAGATAGCCTACATGTGCCGGGAGACGCTCAAGGGATTGGAGTATCTGCACTCCATGGGCAAGATGCACAGGGACATCAAAGGTGCAAATATACTTCTCACGGAGTATGGCGATGTGAAGCTGGCAGACTTTGGGGTGTCGGCGCAAATAACAGCCACAATTAATAAAAGGAAGAGCTTCATAGGTGAGTTTAAGGCTGAATTAAATTTTTGAGATTAATTTTTATAGGATAATAATTTGTTTTAGAAGAAATACTTGGTTGAAAAACCTATTATCTCTCCTGCAAAAATAAATTCAAAGACTCATCGCCCCTCGTGGTTTTATGCAGATTAAACAGATCGATCGATTTTCCCTGTCAGCCAGTCCAGTCTGTCCCTGGAAAAACTGCTGGCTCAGCATTCATTTTCCCGCAGAAAAACTGCGAAATCGTTTTGCATCAAGGACACTCGCCCACGAGGAAGTCACTCACAGCCAGAGTTCGAGTGGTGCGGAGGTAGAGCCTCGGCCTGCTGACTGCTGTCACACAAGGTGTTTATCATTATGAGATCCTGTTTTTGTGTGCACAAAAGCAAAGTATCAGGGCAGAAAAACGAGTGCCGAGTGTCCTGACAGGAGCAACAATTGCGTTTAACGCTTCTAAACAGCTGTCAGAAATGACAGAGCACAAAAAATAATACACACAAATAACACGCACCAGGAAAGAGAGGGAGAAAGAGGGTGGGTGGTGAAGCAGGCGGAAAATCAAGTATACGTCCGAGTGGTTCTTCCCTGAATGGAGTCTCCAATTGAATGCAATTCAATTAGAAGTAGCATTATAATGCCCTCCCCAGATACAATCAAAATGCTATGGCCATGCTCCAGTGGGAACAATTCAATTTACGGAATATTTCAAATGCAGGAGGACTTCTTCTAACTGGACAAAAGTATCCAAAACCAGCAGGTGGTCCCGACCAGACGGTTCTTTGTTTGCCCCAGCCTGCTGGGAATGGAGTACGGGGAGCAAGGGAGTTCTGCCTTCTGTCCTTTGTTGTAGAAAACTGTGTGGCACAAAAGCAAATAATTTTTGAAAAATGTCCCAATTCAAGGAGTCGCCGTCTTCGTCTTCGTTTTAGTTTGTTGGCTACTTCTTTTGTGGGCAGAAACAGGCTCCCTCTTACTTCTTTGGTTACTTGTGCTCCTTCCACTTCAGCTGCTTATTTTTTGGGAACTAATAGATTTTTTTTGTAATTTTTCTCAAGCTTTGCTGCAACGCTAAGCTGCTTTTGCAATCTCAGCCAAGGAATTTTCTAGCTCAAAGATAGAGAAAAACAGTTAAGGAAAAATAAATGTAGACTTTGAATTATTTTATAAGCAATATTAAAACTTGCAATATTTCATTTCAAAGATATTTAGTTTTTTCCTAATTTCTGTTATTTTAAAATATTTATTCCTGTTTTTCCTGCTTTAAACTTTGCTTCCTTTAACCCTTCTTAAAGTCTAACCTAATTTCTTTTATATTTAAATATTTTTCTCCAGATTTTTCCTGCTTTAAACTCTGCTTTCTTTACCCCTTAAGCTGGGGCCAACGTGTGGTATACGCAATTTAAATGTAAATAGCAACTTATCAGTCACAGGCCATGTGCTGCAACAAAAAAAAATAATATATATAAGAGGGAAGGTTGTGTCATGACAACTTGCAATCTAGCGACGAGCAGACGAAGCGACGATGATTTGCATGAGCCAACAGTATCTCGCTTTTTTCCACAAAAGTCTTGCCATAGTTCCAAGACTTTGCAAAATGAGATTTTGCGGTTACGAAGGCCATCAGTTTAAGTCCTGTCCACGGCTCACAATTAATTATTTCAAATGCTTTGCCCTGGCACTTAATTAAAATTCTAGCAACCCTTCATCGAGCGCCTTTGACACTCGCCAGCTAATTAAGTTATGACAGCTGCTGGCTCTCTGCTGAGTCTTTATTCTCTGAAAAGAAAGGATAAAGCCCAGGATGTCCTGTCGCTAATAAAATCTAAGCCAAGTCAAGTCAAGTCAAAGTTCATGACATTTTGAGAGCGGGGGCACATAAAAAGCGGCATCTGATTTGATTTCATTTACGCCAAATTGGATTTATCCTATTCCTGCTCGAGCAGTTTAATTTTTAATGCCTGCTTTTGTCCTTGAGAGAGTCGCAAGTCCTGTCGTAAAAGCGAAAAGCTGCCATAAAGCAAACTCGCAGAGCGCTAATTTGATTTCAGATTTATTTGAATGGACAAGTCCTGGAGAGACTGTGTGTTTGTGTGTGCTGTGTGTGTGATTAATGTGCTGCAATTTGTGCAGCGAAAAACTCTGAAAAAAAAAAAATGTATATATAGAGGAGAGTTGGGTGTGGCTGAAGCATCAAGTTTAACGACCTTGAGGTCGCCGCTTTGCCCCTTTGTTTCCTTCAGTTCTTTGTTGCCACTTTTGGCTGCTGCATTTTCATGACGTTTTCGAGCTGAGCGAGCATCTTTTGTGGCATGTCAATGTGGGGAGTGTCACTAGGAGGAGTCTGTCTGGGATCCAGCACCCTTTCTACACACTATCTCCCCCCAGTCCCTGTTCCCTGTTCCTTGTTTTGTGTGAAGCTGTCAAACAATGTGACGTCCGCTTACTGTTATCATTCCGCAGAAGAGCTGGAGAGAGCTAGCTCCCTGCCATTCAGCTTTCACCCATTGTGGCTGTGTTGCGACTGCTGTGACAAATGTGGTGATAAGTGTGTACACACACCACCCACCTAGACTTTACCTCGTCCTCGTCCTCGGCCAGGACTCTTGTCTGCATATGAGCACGAGGTCAAGCCCCGAATCGCTGGCACTTCATTCATCCATGTTTGGCAGCAGTCAATTGCTGAGCTGCCATCGATTGGTACAAGGATGTCAGCGATAGGGGAGCTCATTCAAGGATAAAGCTGATACCAGGACACTTTGAAAAAGTCAATAGAAAAGTGCTAAAGGCTGATGGAATTTTTAAAAGTTTTTTATTACAATTTTTTAAGCAAATAAGAGTTTTAATCTAAAGGTTTTAAATGTTTTGAAGGATTTCTAAGGGTTCTAAATGTTGTAAAGCCTTGAAAAAACCTTAAAAACACATAAGCTAAAAAATATTTAATAAATTTCTTGTTTACAAAAGAAGACTCCTAGGAGTAGATTTTGAATTATTATATTTATTTTTCCACAAATTAAGCCTTTTAGAAGGTAAAACCACTTTTCAAATTATCAAAATTAATCCAATTTCTTGTAAATAGAATCTAATCCCCACAGTACACACTTTTAAAGGAAATTTCCAACCACTTAAGATGCTTGTGATAAAGCCTAATGGTTAAGATGAGCTCTTAAGACCAAATCCTGTATAAAATCAGCTTTAAAATGATTTTTCTAGCCTTATCATTTGACTAAAATGGAATTCCTTTGCTTTTTAAAGCCATTTAAATATTTTTAAACCCCCCTAAAAGGCATTTTAAAACCCCAGCACTTATTCCCCGATTCACCAAGGGCACTATATCTTTTTTTTAATGCATTAAACCAAGAAAAAAAGACAAAGCTCCAAAGAGTCAGAGCCAGAGTCAGAGAGGAACAGAGACACAGAGTCAGCAGGTCCTTTGGAAATGGCGACAGCCTGACGCTTTTATTATTCAATAAAAAGGTGCTTACGTTTGTGTTTAGTGTCATTAACAAGTCAATGGCAACACACACACGATGGGCAGGGAGGAGCATCCACACCCACTTACACCACATTACGCCCCCTATTTCGCTTTGGTATTTCCCGTATTTCCAGCCGCAGTTATGCCATAAAGAGTGGGTGTGTGTGTGAGCCAGGTCTGGTCCTAATGTCTCCCTGGCCGCGAGTTGACGGAAATGCGTCTTGGTTTAAATAGAGTTGCAGCCTAAAAGCCAGCAGCTAGCATTTAATGCTGTTCCGCCTGTCTTCTTTAATTTTTTTCAACCAACTTTGACTTTTTGCTTCGTGTTTTCCTTTTTTTTTTTCTTTTTTGAGTTCAACAGCAATTAACAAAATGATACTTGACTGGCTGTTGCTGGCTCTGCTCCTGTCACTTTGCGGATGAAATTGCTCTCTCTCTGTGTTTGTGTATCATTGGTATCTCGGTATCTCGATGTTTGTGTTGCCCTTTAATTAAAATGCATACGAAAGTTCCTGGGGAATTCAGTTGGTAGTTGGTAGAACTCCCCTTCGAGTTCGATTCCGGTTCACTATGTCCTGGCTTTCAAACAGCAGCGGAAACAATGATGACGGCCTCTGGGGGTATATACCGAAAACTCGGAAAAGTCTTTTGGCCATATATCAAAGAGCCCTGAAAACCTGATTTTCCACCTTCGTTGTGGTTTAATTAAATTGAAAATACAATTAACTGCCACGACTTTGCTGAGTTTTCCCTCTTCGCTAGAAGGAAAATTAATTTTCTCGGAGGCGACATTCAGGCATCCATCCAAGTGAAACTACTCCAGCAGATGCTGTTACTATGGCGTTAGCTGCTGCTGTTGCGAAAATTCTTGCCTCGCTGCAACATGGCGTATGAGTAATGGACGCATTAGCCTCCCTCATAAAACGTGCGACGCGCGTTGTGTGCCAGAGTCTGGGGACTTTGATTACCTCTGCTCTCTGCATAATTCAGTAATTTGTTTATTTTTGCACAATTGTCACATTTGGTGAGAGTTGTAAAAAAAACAAAACGCTAATTAAATTAAAAACAGCCGGAATGAAATGAATAAATTACAGGCATATAATCGCCAGCAATGACAATGAAATTAAATGCTGCATAATTAGCAGAAACAGCAAAAAAAAAGAATGATTATTAAAGCAATCTCATTGTTTAATAGTTGTTATAACGAATATATTTTTTATATTTCTTTTTAACTCCAGGTACACCCTATTGGATGGCTCCCGAAGTGGCTGCCGTAGAGCGTAAGGGCGGCTATAATCAATTATGTGATATTTGGGCCTGTGGCATCACAGCCATCGGTGAGTCAAACCCACCTTTAGCTTTCTTTTAATTCAATTTAAACTAATTGATAAATCTCTCTAAATCAGAACTGGCGGAACTGCAGCCTCCCATGTTCGATTTGCATCCGATGCGCGCCCTCTTTTTGATGTCTAAGAGCGGCTTTAAGCCACCAACACTGAACAACAAGGACAAGTGGAGTCCCACCTTTCACAATTTCATCAAAACGGCGCTGACAAAGAACCCGAAGAAGCGACCCACCGCCGAGCGACTGCTGCAGCATCCGTTTGTCCAGTGCGAGATGTCCTTGCGGGTGGCCAAGGAGCTGCTGCAAAAGTACCAAAGTCCCAACCAGCAGTTCTACTACTATCTGGATGGGGACGAGGAGGTAAGTCACTTGTGCCACCTTTTGCGTAATTTATTTACGCTTTTAGCCGAAGGCAGGGATAAAAGCTGCGTCTCAAGGAGCAAGGATTGGTCAAGGATTTACAGCGCCATTAGACTCACTTTTTAGGAGCCTTAAAGTTTCTGGGAAACGGCTGCTGCCTCTACGACCTAATTAATTTCCACAACTAATGCAGCTGTCTAGACATTACTTAACGACAGCTGCAAATGCCAAATCAAATTGAAGTTTAATGATTCCGCCAGCAGGCACACACACACACACGCAGAGACAGCCATTTTAAAGGCATTTTCCATGGGTGGCAGGCAGTCAGCTCCTGTCAACTCATAAATCTTCAATTTGTTTTGGATGTTTTACAAAACTTTGCGGAGCAGCCGACGCCTCGGGCAAATAAGTTTCTTCTCTCTAGTCTTAGATATTCAAATTTTACTTAGCTTAGTATTATTATTTTATTTTTTTTTTTCAACTTGCAAAAAGCACGCATCATGCTTTAAAATCCCAATATGATTTTGATTTATGAGATTTTATCGCTCAGCGGAAACTTTGTCGCCGAATGAGTGACGATGGGGTGGTTGTGGAGCTACTTCCCTTTCTTCTGTTTCTTGTTTCCGCCTCTTAATGTATCCTGTTTTCTGCTTGGCTTTTTACAGGCGGTGGCCAGTGTGCCTCAGCGCATTCCCAGCAAGATGACGTCGCGCACCAATGGCGTGCCAGCGTTAAATCACACACTAAAAACAGGTAAGTTTTTAGATTAAATGCAGGTATAGGTAAAGTTAATTGTTCATTAAAATAATAATAGTCACTTTGCTAGGGTATTTCTTAGACTTTTCTTGGTTAGTTTTTATTATTTTTATGTTTTCTTGTGGATTTTTGTTTGTTAGATTAAAGTTTTTATACACAAACCTATCTTGAAAAACATAGTAATCTCTTTTTTACTAAACTTAAACTTTTCAGTATCAGATTTTAATTTTGCCATGTTTGTTTAAAGTTTTTATACCTAAACCCTATTATTATAGCCTTTTAGGGTATCTTAATTTTAGTCAAAAGCTTACAAAACAGTGAAGGAGTCATTTCCCACCCTATAAATCATATATATTCTTGATCAGAATCAACAGCAGAATCTATCTGACCTGTCCGCAAGAAAAATATTTTTTTTATTTTTTTACAAAATTTTATAAGGGGTTACATCGTTAAAATGTTAAAAAAGTGGCCAATATTTTTAATTTTTAAAATAAATTTATTAAGTATGCAGATTTATTAACCTAATAAAATCCAGCATAAAACTGTTTTCAGATTTAATATTAATGATTTTTTGACTGAGTTATGATATTTTGTAGCTTTAATTTTAACTTAATTTTTTCAACATTTTATAATGGATAATATTATTAAATTTTTTAAAAGTTCACAAAATGTTGAATTATTTTTTTTTCAATATTTAAATTAAGTATGCAGATTTATTATTCTAATAAAATCTAGCACAAAACTAGTCTTGTTTGACTTAGTCATTATTATTTTAAGCTTTAATTAACCAAAAATTGTGATATAAAATAATAGATACATTTTTAAATTTTAATACCACTTTGTGGACGCTATGGATCTTATTAGGATATCGAACTATTTTAAGGTCTTTTCTAGTTAATCGTTTCTTTCTTAATCATTTTCTTACCCATTTCTAATCAAATTCTTCTCCTTTTCTTCCCCCTCAGGCATGACGAACTCCACGTGGAGGAATGAGCGATCTTCTAGTCCCGAGACGTTACCCAGTGACATGTAAGTGGAGTCGCCAGCGAGCGAGCTTTCTATATCTCCGCTCCGTTTTCTCTATGCCTGAACCTATGCTACAGTTTATTTTCTACGAAACACTATGGTTTTTCTTACTTGCGAGCCTTGGGTTTTGGTACTTCGGTTTCAGTTTTCACACACACACACACATACACTTTCACAAAAAGACACCACTTACACTCCACTCCACTCTCTTCTACTAAATGCAGCCCGCAAACCAGAGTCAGCCTTTTGTCCCGAGGGTTGTAGAGGACGCCATCAGCCATTAGTTAAACCTTTCTATAGCCACTTCTTCCGTTCTTCTTCTCTTTATAGTTGTAGGCGATCCAAACCGAAATTGAGCGGCACCCTGATTATGAACATGTCTTTAAGGTTTGGCCTGGTGCAAGAAGGGGGCTAAAACTGCATTGCATGTTGCGCTTTTTATGCTGGCGGTTGGTGGCCACAGCACGCCTAGCCTTGCTGTGTGTGTAATTTGCTCGGAACTTTTGGACAGTCCATATTTTGTTGTTGATTCTATATATATATTTTTTTTTCTTTTAGAAGCACGTTCTCCCGGGCAGCTAGCTATGTGTTTACTTACGTATTTCGTATACTATTTTGCTGCTGCATTTTCATGTGTATGTGGCATGGCTGTTATACACGCTTGCGCTTAGTTGCCGCTACGTGTCTGCCTTGGCAACTTGTGAATTTTTCATCCACTCCATAGACGAGTGCGAATCCCTATACTCCTAGCTACCTAGAGCTACCCCAAAAGTTCCCAAGTATAATTGCAACCTGGCATTGCATGACTCCCTGGACAGACCTTGGCAAACTTGTGGGCTATTTAATTGCCAGGCCAGAAGTAATTACGCAGGGAGCAGAGCAGAGCAAGCACAAGTTTCGCCCAAGATCCGGCTGCAACATAATAATAATAATAATAATAAGCTGCCTCAGCGCCCGGGATCACTGAGGAGATTCAGGAAAACAACAGCAGGAAGGGTAGAAAAGCTGAAACTAGCTGGGAGTTTCTACTCAGGGTTTGTTGCTGGGCAAAAAGTTGCTTCAAGAAATCAATTAACGCAGCTAACTGGAGCCTGAGCCTGGCAAAGGATAGATGGATGGCACATCAAGCATACGCCCCGTGGCAAGCAGCAATGCAGCTGCCATAAGGCCAAAGGCACAGAGAGAAAATAAGCTGATTATACGAAGGTTTTTTTTAGGATTATAAATTGTATATTCTAAATAGGGTCCTAAAAGCAGTGAAAATTAAATTTTTAATAGAAAAATTAAAGCCTTAATCTTAGTAGAAAATATATTGTTTTTTAAGCTAATCTAGTCCCCTTTTCAAACCCCATTTTCTCTCTGTGCCTTTGCCATTTGTCATTTTAAATGATTACACATTGTTGCCTCGCTGATGGAGGAGTTTGGCTCGTTTAATAAGCCCCTGGCCCCTCGCCCTTCCACCCGCTGATTGAAGCAACTAAGAGGAGGATGTGGAGGTGGCGCCTGGCAAGTGCCCGATTTGAGTTATGTGGCAAACACTTTGCGGCAGCCGCCACTTGAATATGGTGGAGTGGTGAACTGGCGGCAAGGCAGACAACAAAGCCAAGTGGCTTGGCTCTATGTCTATGTATGCAGGCCAGCCTCAGCTCAGTCTCTCAATTTTATTTGAAGCCATAAAAACGGTTGCGCCAATTTCTATGTACTGAGCGCTGCTTACAAGCGACTTGCTGGCTAAGTGCCACGCCCCCAGCCCCTCCAAAACCCCACAACTTCCGCTGCTTTGTGGCGCCCAAAAAGTTTGCTCAAAAAAGCTGGCTCCCTCTTAAGTCCTACGTCTTACGCCTTTCTTCTGGCGGGTGGACTGACGGCCGTCATGGTTAATTTCATTTAAACCGTCATAAGCAGAAAGTACAACAGGAATTTTTTTTATGTTTTGCTTTTTGTTTACGCATTTTGTGTTTTTTTTTGCTGTGGCTCGAAACCCAAACAAAAAGGGAGCCTTATTAATTGCCTGAGCAGAAAAAAAAAGATTAAAATGAGGGGGAAACTCTGGAGAAAAGCATAGAAAAGCAAGAAAAGCGAGCCAGAAATTGCCACATTTTTTAATATCCCGTTTATGGAGCTCTTCAAGTGGGGAAATGGGCTGCGCCAGATGACATTAGGCGAAAATTATGAACATGCCAAATTAGCTGATGCGTTTAATTGGGCGTAAGGATGCCGAGGGACTTTCAAGTCCTTAAAGTATATAGCCATTATTTCCAGGGCTGCTAAACACTGCAAAAACACACTCTAATATATTATAATATATACTTTATATATACCACAATTACAATTTACTCCTGATTATCTATATATATATATTTAATAATTATTAATAATGCTTTTGACGATCTGTGAGACAGTAGCTTTGGTTTTTTTCCTGTACTGTTTTTCAAGTACTGGTTTTTCTCAACTAACTTCCGTTTACTTTTCCTACTTTTGTATTTTTGTTCTCTTTTTCTTGAATTATTTTTTTTTTTTATGAAAAACTAAACACCTTGAAATCTCTTTTGTTGATTTTATTTTTATGACTTTTTTCCGTATCTTCTTTTTGTTTTTGTATTTGATTTTTGTAGGAGCCTCTTACAATATATTGATGAGGAGCTGAAGCTAAGGTAACTACACCCACCAATGTATTCCTTTAGACTCGAGCCCCACATGAACCACCCGGCTCTCTCTCGGTGTAACACCCAAACCCTTCACATAGATCATAGACTCAAGCACACTAACCCAACCCAACTCTATCGTAATTCATGTTTTACACTCACAAGGACACCTCGTTTTTGTACACAGAGGTTTTTTGAAATTGATGGTTTAACCTGAAATTGGCAAAATCCTAATATATGGAATAACTAACAGAGGCACTTAGATGTAGGAAAAGCATTTTCATGAACAAATAACAAGTTGAAATGCTTTTAAGTATGATTTTAACGATTTTTGGGGATTTTAAAAATATTAAAAATGCAGGCTAAAGGTATGCAATGCAAGTAAGAGTTTATTTCAGGGACTAAAATTATCATGTCATACTTTAAGATACATTTTTAAAAAGCCTTCATATTTTGGGACTTGAAACTAAATTAAAATGGTATCTTAAACTATGATATGCTAAATTTATGTCAATTACTGGACTTAAAAAATAACAGCAATTTTTTTAGCTGCAATTTTAATTAGATTTCGATTTACAAGATTTTTAAAATATTTATGTTAAAAGAAACATACCAACAACTAATTAGTTAATTCGTTTTTCGATTTACTTGCTGGAAAATCCAAGTTCCTAGTTAACATCGCTTACCTACATATCTTCTGGACCATGCAAAACTCTTAATTTGACTTTGATTTAACGCTAAGTTCATCTCAGCAAGTAACGAAGTTGCTGGCTCCTTACTCTGCCACCTCTTCACATGCACACTCTGCAAATTTGTGCGAGTTTATCCTGTATCCTGACAGCCGTCAGATACGCAGCCTTCACAGCCACACGCAGCCATGCCAGACTTGCAGCAGCACCAGCAGCGGAGCAGCAGCATCATTATCATTATGAACAGCCAAGGCAGGAGCTCATCTTGTGGCCAGGCAGGCGGCGGCAGCACCTTGGTTTATTACTGCCGATACTCGTCGTAGCAACATTTTCATTACGCTTTCTCTGCGCCCATTTATAAACCATATTAAGTTACGGTTGCTGTGTTCTGTGCCTCCTCTTTTCTTCCTTCCCATAAGTTAGTTCCACTTTGGCATTCTTTGTTTGCCAAACTTCTTTTACTTTCGTTCTTTTTCCTTTATTTTTTTGTCGTAGTAGAAAAGAAGAGGCCTTTGTTTTGTGGGTTTATTGTCTGTGGGGCGAGGCTTTATTCTCTCTCTCTCGTATTTCGCTTAAACTTTTGCCTTTTGTCTATCGAATAGAAATAGCTAAAAACTCGTAGAAGCAACCCAGAGAGAGAGAGCGAGCGAGATTACGTATACGCACCATGGGTAGCCCGAAATGACCCCATCGATGGCTCAATTATTTGCCCTGAAACACACAAAGTGTCTCCAGTATTCTCAACTAATTTATACAGGACAATTGGTTTATATTTTCGGTCAGAATTTATGCCTCGCTGGGTTGTCGCTCGATTTGTGCTCGGCTCCTTTTCACAGGTCCTTTCACTGTCGAACACCCTTTTCCGCCATGTTTATTGTTTATTTATTTGATGTGTGTGCAAATGACCGTCACATTGCTTTTATTGTTATTATTATTATTGGCCCAAGCTCTGCTGCTCCTGCTCCTAGCTGGAGTGCAAACAAAAGTAATGCCACACGTAGCCAGGAGGATCCTGGTCCCCGAAATCTCTGTCCTAAAATATATGCAGCATTTATTTCGATTCCTATTTCTTGTTTGTATATTGATTGAGGGGGCAAAAGCCTAAGCTGTTCTGCGGCCTCGGGGGGAAAACACGATGAAAAACAAATTGCAATTATGCTAACATCAACTGAAAATTCTCACAAAACTAATTCGGCAAATGGGAAATGGGAAATGGGATTCCTTGGGGTCAGTCTGGCTTTCCGTCTCTCTGTCTGAGTTTTCCTCTGCAGCTGTTGAGATTTTCCAGAAAATTTTGTTTGTTTTCTCATCTTGTTTTATTTTTGGGCTAAATTGTTCGCATTTTGTTTTTAGAATTAATTTTCCCAGCATTTTCTTTTCCATTTTTTTTTTCTTTGTGCTGCTGCTGTTTTTGTTTACTGTTGCTGTTTCTGTTTTTCTTGCTCTCTCTCTCTATCTCTTTCTCTTTACATTTTCCACATTTTCCTGTTTTCTGTGCATTCATGTGCGAGGCAATTTTCTATTCAAGCATTTTTCCCCATTTCCATTGGATGTTTGAGCATTTTATGCTTTGCATCTCATGCATAATTTATGGCCTCATATTAGTTTATTTATTTATTTATTTAACTCGCACGTCTCACAGAAAAAAAAGGCAACTACAACTTCATCAGGACACGTTTCCGCAAATAATTTCATTAAGAGCGTAATCCGCTTAGAGGCAGTTTATCATTTCGATTGCATGTTACCAGAAAAAAGCACACAAGAGTCAAGTAAATAGAATAAAACCCCTAGTCAGGGCATAGTTTATCGATACTGTATCTATTTTGAACGAAAATATGGCAAAACATGTGGATATATCGCTACAATATAGGTATTTGATTTAAAAGTCGATAAATACATCGATATTTTACATAAAAGTCGATATATAAACCGATATTTAAATGTTGAGATATATATTTTAAAATAAAATAATCGGAAAAATCTACAAATAAATTAAGAACAATTTGTTTGATATCTTTTTTCGAGTATTTACCAATAATATCGATTATTTAATTTTCAAAATTTCGATAATATCGATATTACCGATTTAAACGTTAAATTCGATATATTCTGATACTTTCCATATATAATTCTCAATATAAGTACGATATTTCTGTCAATATCAAACTCTTCCCCTCGATATACATCCCCAAACCCTTACCCCTCGTGCATGCCTTAAACACCAAGACAGACTGGATGAGCCGGGCGGTCAGTAGTAGCTGCTCCTGCCTCCTCCGCCACACAAGAGAACTCCACACAGAACCACTCTCAGTACTCAGTCCACCCAATCACGCTGCCCCTCAGTAAATCCCCCCCCAGAAATCGCTGAATGAAGCTCAAAGCAACCGGCAACCTCTCTTCTCTTCTCTTTCTCTCTCTCCCTCTCGTCCGTCTGAAATGCTCTGCAGAGCGACCTTGCCACTGAACGACACCAAAGAGCCACTACTGGCCAGCACAACCAGCGGCGGCAGCGTCGGCGGCTCCACCGAATGCAGCTGCTCCTCCCACAATGGAGCAGCGGCTGTGGGAGGAGGCGTCGGAGGAGGAGGAGGAGCGGGAGCAGGCGGGGCGGCGGCTAACGGCAGCGGCAGCAACGGAGGCGGAGTCGCAGGCACCAGCACCACCCATCAGCACCATCAGCACCACCAGCATCACCACCAGCTTCACCATCCCAATCCGAATCACTACCATCAGCAGCAGCAACAGCAGCAGCAGCAGAATCATCAGCATCTGCCCGCTCAGGCTCAGGCTCAGGCCCAGCTACAGCAGCAGCAGCACCATCAGCACCACCATCCAATGACCTCGTCCATTTCCAGCGGCTCGGTGACCTCCAATGCCAACTCCAACTGCATCAGTTCGTCCGCCTCGCTGGCCTCCATGCCGGGCCTGAGTGCCTATCTGGGCATGGGCATGGGCTCTAGCCATGTGGGCCTCGGCCTGGGCCTGGGCTTGGGTCTGGGCATGGGCCCTGGCCTGGGGCTGTCCAACCTGCGCACCACCAGCATCGACAACCACGATGTCGGTGGCGACGACGACGATGATCTGATGGCCGCCGATGTGGCAATGAATAATGCCGCCGCTGCTGCTGCTGCTGGTGCCGGCTCCGGATCCGGTTGCTCTGCCTCTGCGGCTCACTATCTCCGCTACAGCAGCAACTATCGCTCGGCCGCCGCGGCCCAGGCATCGCAGGCGAACAACGGCCATGGGCACGGGCATGGGCACGGTCATGGCCAGGCACCGATCTCATCCTCTGCGTCCGCGTCATCAACAGCTTCGTTTTATAATCGCCTCCTACTCCTCGATAATTGCAGCGGCGATGCAGTGGGCGGCAGCAGCAGTACCAATGTCGCAGGAGGCTCCAATACCAATGGCCTCCTGGACAAGCATGAGGTGGAGGGAAATGCTGCGTCACCACCAGCTGCCATGCCATTGTCCGTGGGCGATGGTTACATGCATTCCAAAAGCCCAGCGGCGGCAACAGCAACAGGAGCGAGTGGCTCGAGAGACAACGAGGAGGCCTCTTCCAGCTCGAACTCCTCGCATCTGTACCAGAACCTGCTGAGGAGCAGCTCGAGCGAGACGCCAGCGGGCTCCAGCAGTGCAGCGGGCGGCAATAACTGTGATTACCGGCACGAGAGCAACCAGGTGAGCTTTTCTAAGCTAGAAGTTGGCCTCACCCAAAAGTAATCTTGATTTGAAAACCCACAGAATGGCCTGGAGGACTCACCACGTCGCCATAGTTCCATGGATCAGCTTATAGGGCTGATCAATGACATGGGCAAGTCTTCGCGGACACGCAGCTTGAGTGATGGCGGCACTCAGGATGATGATGAAGGTGAGTCTTTGCTTGGAAGTACTCCAGAAATTTATACATTTCCTTATCTCTTAAGCAGTGGAGAAGGAGGCCCAACCGGATCTGTTGAATAACACGCCTCCAGTTCCTCCTAAGCGTTCCCACAAGCGCCGACATACGCCACCGCGTCCCATTTCCAATGGCCTGCCGCCCACACCCAAGGTTCATATGGGCGCCTGCTTCTCCAAGATCTTCAACGGCTGTCCTCTGCGTGTCCACTGCACAGCCTCGTGGATTCACCCGGAGACAAGGGATCAGCATTTGCTGATTGGCGCCGAGGAGGGCATTTACAACCTCAATATGAACGAGCTCCATGATGCGGCCATTGATCAGTTGTTCCCGCGACGCACCACCTGGCTGTATGTGATCAAGGATGTGCTGATGAGCCTGTCGGGTGCGTAGTTTCTTTTGATATAAGGAAAATCCTTTATTTAATATTAATTTTCCTACAGGAAAATCCTGCCAGCTTTATAGACACGACCTGGTGGCCCTGCACTCCAAGCAAACGGTTCGCTTCTCGCTGCACATGAACAAGATCCCGGAGCGTCTGGTGCCCCGCAAATTTGCTCTGACCACCAAGGTGCCCGACACAAAGGGCTGCACGCAGTGCTGTGTCACCCGTAATCCGTACAATGGCTACAAATACCTGTGCGGAGCCACGCCCAGCGGCATCTTCCTGATGCAGTGGTACGATCCCCTCAACAAGTTCATGCTGCTGAAGCAATGCGAGTGGCCGGCCATTAGTATCCAGGGCGGAGGTCATGGCTGCGTCCAGAATGGACACACGCCCGTCTTTGAGATGATTATCACGCCCGAGTTGGAGTATCCCATTGTGTGTACGGGTGTGAGAAAGGCCATGAACGGCTGCCTCAAGCTGGAGCTGATCAATATGAACAGTGAGTGCGAGGAATTTGTGATTCAAGGATTGTTTGTAAAGGTATATATTTTTTTTGCAGGTGCCAGCTGGTTCCATTCGGAGGACCTGGAGTATGACGCCATGGCCACGATGGTGCCGCGACGCGACCTGCTGAAGGTGGTGCGTGTACACCAGGTGGAGAAGGACGCCATTCTCGTTTGCTATGGCAATGTGATGCAGGTGGTGACGCTGCAGGGCAACCCCAAGCAGCACAAGAAGATGGTATCGCAGCTGAACTTTGATTTTAATGTGGACAGCATTGGTAGGCTGTAAAAATATCCTTTAAAATATAATTTTAAATAATTTTTGTATTTCACAGTGTGCCTGCCGGACAGCGTCTTGGCCTTCCACAAGCATGGCATGCAGGGCAAGTCGCTGCGCAATGGCGAAATCACGCAGGAGATCAAGGACATGAGTCGCACTTACAGGCTGCTGGGCAGCGATAAGTAAGCATTCCATTCAACTTTTTAATTATAAAAGAAAACTAATCTTATTTAAATTATTTTCATCAGGGTTGTGGCCCTGGAGAGCCAGCTGCTGAGGACCGGCTCCCTGGGCAGCGAGGAGGGACACGATCTGTACATTCTGGCCGGGCACGAGGCCAGCTACTAAGCTTAATCCAATGTTATATTTTAAATATAAAAAACCAAGTTTTAAGGGCCGCCGCCGTCGTCGTCAACTATTAACTGTAATTTAATTACTCGTAGGCTAAGGCAGTGAGCTAATCACTGATCATAGAGAGAAGCGTTCGAGATAGCTTAGACTTAGCGCAATTTTAAACGCACCTAGAAGAGGCAGCCCGGAGGCATCTTTCGCCGATCACATGATAGATATCTGCCCCTGATTCCGTTGTAGTTATATTTTTGTATTACAAAAAGAAATGCTTTAATTTATACAAAACTAACTTTATAATGATCTACGGATTACGGCTAGAGTTACGTTAGAGCAAAGCCCCTCCCCCCACATAGAGACGACGTTTCCAAAATAGTCAGTAGTCAGGAGAGATCCCAACTATATACATACACTTTATGGTACGCAATTAGCCACACAAATTCCCCCGCAATTAGCCACTAATAAAGGTACTTCTTAGATCGCATGTAGCCATTGTAAATCGCAACGTTTTTAGCTTTCAATTGGCTCAAAAAAAAAAAGAAAAAGAAATCG